>JAJOOR010025119.1:0-30417 GCA_036250505.1 Solanum acaule | reverse complement strand
CCCCCCCCCCCCCCCCCCCCCCCCCCCCCCCCCCCCCCCCCCCCCCCCCCCCCCCCCCCCGGTGGAGTGGAGAAGATGAGAGGAGGTGATTTTTTTCCTTTTTAATTATATAATACATATATTAGTGAGACCAATTTCTTAACCAAAAATAAATATGTGCCTTACTATTTTTTTTATGCCACTTCAACATTAAGGGTGATATTTATTCACTTTAAAAAAGATTAGGGGGTAAATAAATGCTCGTGTAGATAAAGTGTTAAAATAAGTTTTGTTGCCAAGTTCGGAAGGGGAGGGGGGTTATGTAACACCTCAAAAAATTTTTGAGTTAAGACTCGAACCGTTCTTCGTTGTGAGTAAGATTTTTACCGAGGAATTTAAATTTTCCTAAGCATTAAGGTCACTAGATGTAGCAGCTTGAGTTCCAAAAAGAACTAAAGAGAATTCATTCAAGTCATTCGCAAGCCCTTTTAAGTTTTGGGTCAACTTAAAATGACCATAACTTTTAGCACAAGATGAGTTAGGAGACCCATTAGATATCAAATGAAATATCTCTGAGTCTTATTTCCGACACCGCCGAGTTTGCTAAATTTTGAGTTTGGATGAGGGAGATATGCCTGTTTGAAGTCAGCCTGTCCAGTTAAGAAAATCCACCCGAATTAGTAAGGGGTATTTTGGTCTTTTCCTTACCCTATCAACTTTAAACGTTTTTGGTAATATTTTAGGGGTCTAAACTGATTTGGGTCAGTTTTCACAATCCTAAATTACGCTTAGGGTTTAGAAAGTAAAGTTCAAGAAGAAGAAAAGAGGAGAAAATGAAGAACGATCAAGATTCTAGCGAAGCTTTGAGGATTTCCATCAAGAATTTGATTCTTTCGAGGTATGTAAGTTCTCATAGTGTTGAATTCGTTCACCCACACACCAATCATGTGATTTTTATCCGTAATTTCATTCTTGGGGTTGAATGATTTGAATTCTTGAAGAGTTCTTGAGGTTTTTGCTTTATTCCTTGTTATTGAAGTCTTGTTCAGTTCTTGAGGCGAGGGTTTTCAAATAAGATGAGTTAATTGATAGTTCTTTGTGTGGGTTTCGCTGATATTGTTCTGGGTTATGGGAATTCATGAATTTTCACCTTAGATTTGCAGTGGGTATGAATTTAATCGAGTTTGGGAGAGGAAGAAAAAATCAGACAAAATTATGCGCCTAGGTCCGCATCACGGAGACGCTTCAAAATTTCAGTACCCATTCGAGCACACCCTATCCGCGTCGCGGAGAGGATACGGACTCCACTGTCCCAAAATTTATTTTACGACCAAAAATAATAATCCTCCTCCGCGTCGCGCACATGCTCCCCAGTTTGTGTTTTCGCCAGTTTCTTATTATCAACAATCTAAACTTCATCTAATCATTGAGAAATCCTATATATCCTAATCATGATCCTTGAATTCATTATTCAAATTCAAGAAAGATTTAAGAGTAGAGTTCAAGAAAGTCTTTGAGTTAAATTATGAATCCCTTGAGATCAACTATCGATTTGAGCTAAGTTTTAAGGAAGTAAGTATGAGATTGAGAAGAGTTGTACCCATGAGTTCTATAATTTCATTGAGACCCTTGAGTCGAGTTGTCCATGTCCATAATTCCGCGTGAACTCCATAAATTGAGTATATTTGAGAGGAGTAGTATCTCCAAGTTCTAAGTTCTTGAGTATTGAGTTCCTGACACTTTTTGAAACTATATTTCATAATTATGGGTTACCATATGTTATACATGGAGGTCCTTGAGTTGAGTCGGTCATGCCCATAATTACGCATGAACCCTATGAGTCGAGCAGTCTTGAGATGAGTAGTATCATTGAGTCCTTGAGTTCTGGAGTTGTTGAGTTCCGAGTATTGAGTTCTATATATGGTTATTGAAAATCTTGAATTGATTTGTTCACGTCCATAATTCGGCATGAACCCTATTTTGAGAAGTCTTTTACCATTAATTATAATTTTTTTAAGACTTAAGTACTCGAGTATGAGGATGAGGAGAGTTGAGTTTAAGTTTTTAAAATGAATATATGGGAACTAAGTATTCCCAAGAGTAAATGTTTTTACATTTAAGATGAGAGGAAAGTTCGATTTCCAAATGAATTCATGAGGAGTTTTGAGTATAATCTCTTTTAAGAGAACCTTTTTGAGTAATAATCTCAAAGTTTGAGGATGAGGAAATTTTTTTTTTTTTGAAACATATGAGCATGAGTTATATTATTGGGAGCAATATTGAGCACTGATACGGGGGAGAGTTCAAATAACTCACAGCCCCCATAAACCATGTAGCCAACGTGGGTAGAAATGGTCATACTTTTTAGATGACGCTTTATTGCTTTTTAAATATAACTTAGTGGATCCACTTAGTTGTTCTATACCCCGACAAGGTATATGACAGTTCTGGCAGTGTGGGTGAGGCGTTGTATCATCACATAGCTCATAGTGATGGTTTTCGGTTAGAGAATCTCCCAAATAAGAGTTATTATTTTATTTTTAAATACATTGAGTTATTGTTGTATTTTTTTTCATACAATTGAGTTATTATCTACTGTTTTGAAAGCTTTCTATATATTGCATCTTTTATTATTGCTTTATCTTGAGTTGAGTATCCTTGAGTGTTGTCGAGTTGAGTGAGATGAGACAAGGTAAGTATGTTCCTTTTTATCAGTTCAAGCTTATGTTTATGCTTTAGAATTCCCCTTACATGCTCGTACATTCCATGTACTGACGCCATTTAGCCTGCATCGTTTCATGATGTAGATGCAGGTATTCAGGGTCATCAACAGAAGCTTCGTTGATACCACTCGCAGTTCCAGTTAACCATGGTGATCCTCCTTGCTTACAGAGGGTTCCACTTTTATTTTTCAGTTTGTTAGGATGTCGAGGGTCTTATCCCAATAATCCTTCTGTAATAGTAGAGGCTTCATAGATAGTCTAAAGTTCGAGGAGTCTATCATCATTTCCTTTGTTGTTGTAATGTTTTGAGTCCATGAGGCATTTAATTTATACTTGTTAAATTATTTTTAGACAATTATTGGGGTTGAGTTTTTATATTAGTTTTAAAGTTATTTTTGCATCATGAGTTTTCATTTTGCTTGAGTAAGTCTTCCACTAAGTAATGAGCCAGGCTAAGGGTTCGCTTGAGAACCAACAATGGTTTTCGAGTGCCAGTTACGTACAGGGTGTAGGCTCGGGGTATGACAAACTTGGTATCAGAGTACAAAGTTCAAGTGTCCTAGGGTGTCTATGAAGCCGTGTCAGTAGGGTCTTGTTTATGGTTTTGAGGGTCCCACTTCTATAAACGAGGGACTAAAGACGTTTAAGAAAAGTTTCCCTTCTTTCATACTCTATATCGTGCAGTAGAACTTTGTCATAAGGAACTTATTCTAACTCGTGTGTTCTCATATTCATTCGACTACCCCTAATACTAAAGGTGGTTGAAAAGTAAAGTCAGTTCTTTATCGATGAGTTACTCACAGCAAAAGTCTTGAGGAAGTCATGAGACTGTAGAATGGGCTTGAGAGAAGCCCGTGAGTGAGTTAAGTGTTGAATTTTGAAAGAATGCACTCATATTTATATGTATCGTGCGTTCAAGTTAAAAGCAAGATGTACTCTCTTCTCTAAACCTTATTCAGGTGAGACCCTTATGAGAAAGTGTGTTTTAGGGCTTGGGTAATATTTTCACCCTAAAAGATAGTATGAATTACGAGACTATGAGCAGTAGTAGTAAAGAGTGCCCTTAAGTTAGAGAAAAGCACGCAGAGGTATAGAAATCTATTAAAGGGAGATAGTGAAGGGGCAGATTATGTTATTGCAATCATGCACCCAATCAATTATAAGTGATGAATTCCATTATAATTAGAATAAGGAATAATAATGTGGTAGAGAGTTTGCGATAGAAAGAAGATGAATAGTTACTAGTTAGGATGAGATAAAGTATATTTTAACCAGAATAAAGTTAATGTCGATGTGCCATCATGTTAGAGGAGACTAAATATAGGTTTGGAATCAAAGAGCAAAGTATTCATGAGGAGATAAACTCAAGCTAGGTTTATGATTTTTTTAAGGAGAACCCCATGGTATAGAGGATGATAGAATTATTTGAGAGGTAATGCGCAGTAAGTGGGTAAATAGTACTTAAGTTGTGAAATAGAAGGTGAATGTAATATGTAGGTAGGTAGACGGAGAGCTAAAGATTTCTTACTTGTCATGAGATCTTAGTGGGTGAGTATTTCTTGACTTTTATGGTAGACGCAAGTAGTATAAGGTGTGAGAAATCATATTGATATCTGTGTTTAGTACTAGACACTAAGCTTGAAATTGAGATGAGTGTCGTGATCAAAAGATGGCAACATGAGGGAAATTGTGTTAGTTTTGAGATCTGACCTAGTAGGTTTGACCTGAAATGGGTGAGGATATCAAAGTGGTACATTGCAATGAAAATGTGGTATTATGACCCATAGAAAAGAGAAATGAAGGTAGAGCAGTAAGAGGTACACCCAAGGTGGTCTGTGGCCAGACGAGGTCCCGATTGAGGTTATGATTTTCTTTTGAGTGCCTAGGTTGTATAATTGAACTGTCAATATGAGATAGGTTGGTGCAAGTGTAATTTTCCTAAAGAGTTAGATAAGGAAGCCTTAGGAGCCAATGAGAAGAGGTCAATAGAAACATCTTAGAAAGAGGTCTTAGTACCCGCTTATGGAGAATTCGGTAGTCATGAGATAAAAATTTTCCGAGTGTTAGAGCAAAGGGGGATGAAGAACAGTTCAGAGATGATGGAATAGGTCCATATCTTTCATGTGTCAGCTTTAGACCTAAGGGGGGAGATGATAAGATGAGAAAATCTAGTCAAGTATTGAGAATAAGATAGTAATAAGTTCAAAAGAGTATGGGAGATATCTTTTCAGAGGTCCTTTTAGTAGTGGAGTGATGATAGCAGGAGAAGGTTAATGTTCTTATCGTGATAATGATGGTGTGATAATTCCATCTAAGGTTATAAATGTGGAGGAAGAGGAGGATGAAGTTTCACTATGAGAAATAGTTAAATGAGAGCCCCTAGTTGGTTCCGAGTAGTAATGCGGGAAATTTTAGTTGGTATGGCAGAGATGATGAGAGAATGAGAACTTCTTAGGGAGCTGGTTAGTAGAGTCCATGTAGTTGTTAGAGTACTAAGCTTGAATGTGGTGTTGTTAAACATTAGATGGTTCTTGATATGAGCCCAATGTTGATTAAATGTGGTGGTAAAGAGTAATATTCTTGGGATGAGATTCCCTATAGAGAGGTATAGAACCCAAACCATAGGATTTGGGTTAAGCTTGAATATAGTAAGAGTGTGCCGTTAGACTCAGGCCTTGGTAAGAGAAATCATGTATCCTTGTGGGAGCTATGAGTTGCAGCCAATGAGGTATGGTAATAAGGAAAGAAGAGCATAGTTGAGGAGTGTTTCTAAGCTTAACATCTAGAAGTCATATTACCCCAGGCATGGTATTCCTATTCTTACTTCATGCCTAGAATTCCTTTGTTCCAGATAAGGTAACTTCAGAGAGAGCGTGACTATGTTCACAAAAGTATCGTTCTTGATTTAGGTGCAATAGAAAGTCCTAACTCTTGGTGTGAATCAGTTCAGCCTATGTTAATAGGCAAGTTCATGAGTCAGAGGACATGGCAAGAGTAACCCTGTTCTATACCCAGTTCAGCCGTCATTCAAGGCTGAATGATCTCAAGGGGGAGATAATGTAACACCCCGGAAATTTTTTGAGCTAAGACTCGAACCATTCTTCGTTGTGAGTAATATTTTTATCGAGGAATTTAAATTTTTTTAAGCGTTAAGGTCACTAGATGTAGCACCTTGAGTTTCAAAAAGAACTAAAGAGAATTCATTCAAGTCATTCGTAAGTCATTTTTAGTTTTGGGTAAACTTGAAATGACCAGAACTTTTAGCACATGATGAGTTAGGAGACCCATAAGATATCAAATGAAAGATCTCTGAGTTCTCTTTCCAACGCCGCTGAGTTTGCTAAATTTTGAGTTAGGATGAGGGAGATATTCCCATTTGAAGTCAGACTGTCCAGTTAAGGAAATTTATCCGAATTAGTGAAGGGTATTTTGGTCTTTTCCTTTCCCCATCAGCTTTAAACGTTTTTGGTAATATTTTAGGGGTCTAAACTGATTTGGGTCAGTTTTCATAATCCTAAAATACGCTTAGGGGTTGTTTGGTGTGATGGATAAGAGGAATTAATCTTGAGATACCTTTTTAGTGATCTTTAATTCATTGTTTGGTTGCAAAGGTAGGGATAACTTATCCCAAGATTAATAATTAGTCTTGTGATAAGTTATCCCTCACTGGGGGTGGTATAGTAATCCCATGATAACTTATCCTGGGATAAAGTGTGTAAATTAACAAAAATACCCCCCCTTAAACTCTCTTTTATATACCACTTTTACATTCTTACATATTAACATAATTTCTAACAACAATTATAATAACATTCACAACCTTACATATTCGGTGTTTTTATGATAAATATATTTTTCTATTAAAAATTTATATTTTATAAATACAAATTTTATTTATGAATGTAATATAAGTTGAATTTATTTGCATAATTATTATGTTTATTTATATTTTGATTTCTCTTAAACTGTTCACTCCACTACTAAATTAGATATTTGTCATTAAATAGTTTATTACTACTTAAAAAATATGTTTTTTCTATAATTTAAATGTAGATAACTTTAATAATAAATTTATTTTACTTTAATAAACTTATAATGAAAGTTTTATTTTTAAGCTAAATAAGATAAAAGTTTTATTTTTAAACTAAATAAGATGAAAGTTTTAATTTTAAGCTAAATAAGATGAAAATCTTATTTTTAAGCTAAATAAGATGTCCATTTTATTTTTAAGCTAAATAAGATGAAAGTTTAATTTTTAAGTTAAATAAGATGAAAGTTTAATTTTTAAAGCATACATCACAATCATGGAAATGCACACCCAAAAATATTTAAGCTAAATAAGATAGAAATTTTAATTTTAAGAATGAATAACTAAAGCTTGCAAAGAAAATGTAAAAAAAAAACAATTAAGATGAGGGTATATTTGTAAACAAACAACTTATTCTCAAAAATTATACAATGAATATTAGTTTGAATATGACAAACCAAACAAGCAATAAAAACTAATCCCAACATAACTTATCCCAGTATAACTTATCCCAACATAACTAAACCTAGCATAAATTGTATTCAAACCTAACGACCCTTTAGGGTTTAGAAAGAAGTTCAAGAAGAGGAAAAAAGGAGATAAGGAAGAACGATCAAGATTCTTGTGAAGCTTTGAGGATTTTCGCCAAGAATTTGATTCTTTCGAGGTATGTAAGTTGTCATAGTGTTGGGTTCATTCACCCACACTCCAATCATGTGATTTTTATCCATAATTTCGTTCTTGAGGTTGAATGATTTTAATTCTTGAAGAGTTCTTGAGGTTTTAGCTTCATTCCTTGTTAATGAAGTCTTGTTGAGTTCTTGAGGCGAGGGTTTTCGAATAAGATGAGTTAATTGATAGTTCTTTGTGTGGGTTTCACTAAGATTGTTCCGGGTTATGAGAATTCGTGAATTTTGACCTTAGATTTGCAGTGGGTATGAATGGAATCGAGTTTGGGAGAGGAAGAAAAGATCGGGCAAAATTATGAGCCCAGATCCGTGTCACGGAGATGCTTCAAAATTTCAGTACCCAGTCGAGCACCTCCTCTCCGCGTCGTTGAGAGGATACATACTCCACTTTCCCAAAATTTATTTTGCGACAAAAAATAATAATCCTCCTCCGCGTCGCGCACATGCTCCCAGTTTGTGTCTTCCCCCGTTTCTTATTATCAACTATCTAAACTTCATCTAATCATTAAGAAATCCTATATATCCTAATCATGCTCCTTGAATTCATAATTCAAATTTAAGAAAGAGTTAAGAGTAGAGTTCAAGAAAGTCTTTGAGTTAAATTTTGAATCCCTTGAGATCAACTTTTGATTTGAGCTAAGTTTTGAGAAAGTACGTGTGAGATTGAGAAGAGTTGTACCCATGTGTTCTATATTTTCATTGATACCCTTGAGTCGAGTTGTTCATGTCCATAAGTCCTCATGAACTCCATAAATTGAGTATATATGAGAGGAGTAGTATCTCTGAGTTCTAAGTTCTTGAGTATTGATTTCCTAACCCTTTCTTAAAGTATATTTCATAAGTATGGATTACTATATGATATTCATGGAGGTCCTTGAGTTGAGTTGGTCAAGCCCATAATTCTGCATGAACCCTATGAGTCGAGCAGTCTTGAGATGAGTAGTATCATTGAGTCCTTGAGTTCCGAAGTTGTTGAGTTCCGAGTATTGAGTTCTATATATATTGAAAACCTTGAATTGAGTTGTTCACGTCCATAATTCGGCATGAACCCTATTTTGAGAAATCTTTTACAATTAATTATAATTTTTTTTAAGACTTGAGTACTTGAATATGAGGATGAGGAGAGTTGAGTTTCATTTTTAAAAATGAATATATGGGAACAAAGTATCCCAAGAGTAAATATTTTTACATTTAAGATAAGAGGAAACTTCGATTTCCAAATGAGTTCATGAGGAGTTTTGAGTATAATCTCTTTTAAGAGAACCTTTTTGAGTAATAATCTCAAAGTTTGAGGATGAGGAAATATTTTTTTTGAAACATATGAGAATGAGTTATATTATTGGGAGTAGTATATATTGAGCACCAATATGGGGGAGAGTTTAGACAACTCACAGCCCACATAAACCATGTAGCTAACGTGGGTAAAAAGGGTAATACTTTTTAGATGATTCCTTATTGCTTTTGAAGCATAGCTTAGTGGATTTACTTAGTTGAGGAGTTCTCTACCCCGACAAGGTATAGGACTCGCAGTGTGGGTGAGACGTTGTATCATTACATAGCTCATAGTGATGGTTGTCGGTTAGAAATCTCCCAAATAAGAGTTATTATTGTATTTTTTAAATACATTGAGTTATTATTGTATTTTTTTTTCTTCAAACAATTGAGTTATTATCTATTGTTTTGAAAGCTTTCCATATATTACATCTTTTATTGTTGCTTTTATCTTGAATTGAGTATCTTGAGTTGAGTATCCTTGAGTTGAGTCGAGATGAGTGAGATAAGACGAGGTAAGTATGTTCCTTTTTATCAGTTCAAGCTTATGTTTATGCTTTAGAACTCCCCTTACATGCTCGTACATTCCATGTACTGATGCCATTTGGCCTGCATCGTTCATGATGTAGCTACAGGTATTCAGGGTCATCAACAGAATCTTCATTGATACCACTTAAAGTTCCAGTTAGCCATGGTGAGCCTCCTTGCTTCCGGAGGGTTCCACTTTTATTTTCAGTTTGTTAGGATGTCGAGGGTCTTATCTCGATAATCCTTATGTAATAGTAGAGGCTTCATAGATAGTCTAAAGTTCGAGGAGTCTATCATTATTTCCTTTGTTGTTGTAATGTTTTGAGTCCATGAGGCATTTAATTTATACTTGTTAAGTTATTTTTAGACAATT
Organism: Solanum acaule; assembly: GCA_036250505.1. NCBI lineage: Eukaryota > Viridiplantae > Streptophyta > Magnoliopsida > Solanales > Solanaceae > Solanum > Solanum acaule. The sequence goes on along the minus strand of JAJOOR010025119.1, from coordinate 20,826 downwards.
ATTGGAGTTGAGTTTATATATTAGTTTTAAAGTTATTTTTGCATCATGAGTTTTCATTTTTCTTGAGTAAGGCTTCCGCTGAGTAATGAGCTAGGCCAATGGTTCACTTGGTAACCAACAATGATTTTTGAGTGCGAGTTACATCCATGGTGTAGGCTCGGGGTGTGACAAGTTTTGTGTTTTCTTATATAAAAATAATATACTTTACTTTGTTAGAGAGTTTCTCTAACCGACAACCATCACTATGAACCTAACAGTGAAACAACGTCCTAGCCACGTTGCCAGAGCCGTCTTATACTTTTCGGGGTATCGGACAAAAACTATAATCTGTGGATCCAGCCACTATGCGTTACAAAGAGGCGGTGAGGAGTCGTTCGAAAGTCAGTATGATCCTATCCTATATTGACTACGCAGTTTATGTGGCTTTGAGTTAAAACGTACTCTTACCCAAATCAATGCTCAATACTACTCCCAAAATAATCAACATCAATATGCTCAATAACCCTTTTTAGGGAAGTACTTTACTTTTCTGATTTTTTTTAAGAAAATCAATTATTCTTGTTCCTTTCTCAATTTCCAAATAATACATACGAAACCATTCATGTCTTTTTAAAAACCTTTTTCAAAACATGCATTTAAAAATAATCGTGGACTTACTTTTCCAAGTACGAAATCAATGTGTAGGAAAAACTCATATAAGATCCCTTTTTAAAGTATGACTTCAATAAGTAAGGTTCATGTAATAATGAAGGCATGAACAACACTGTATGAATAAACATGTATAAGAGGAAATCGAATCTCAATGATTAAGGAATAAAAACTTAGAATAAAAAAATAAACTGAATTCAGATTTAAAGAAACTATGGGTAAAATCCTAAACATACCTTTTGTTGTCTGAGTTTAGATGTAGGGCTTGAGGACGAACTTGGTCCATCTTTTTTACTAGCCTTACATACCTTAAACACTCTATGAATCTTGAAGAACAATCCTAACTTGAAGAAGAACGATCAAGAAAACTTTTCTTGAGATTCTTGAATTAATTTCTTGAAAATCTTATGACTAAAAATAAAGATTTCTATCAATGATTCATAATTGTGTAAAGAAATTTGAGTTGAAAAGAATGAAATTCTTGGAGAATGATTTACCTTGAAGAAGAATCTTGACAAAAATTTGAACGAATCTTGCTTGGAAGTATTCTTTGATTTTTCTTAGGGTTTACCCTGGAATTTGAGAGAGAAAAGAATGGGGAATTGAGAGACAATAATCTATCTGTTTAGGGCCTTTTAGGAGTCAAGAAATTCATTTAGGGTTTTTTTAGGGATATAAAAACAAAATGAACCTTTTTAGTGTTTTGTCGTCGACTAAAGCGTCAGTGCACACATCAAATTAATAAAATGATCATAACTCTCTTCTCCAAATTCTAAATGATGCAAACTTGTGGCGTTGAAAAGAAAACTCAAATGCATTTAATTTTATAGATTACGAGCCACACAAGTTTTCATATTCTAAGAGATGTGATCATTTGAAGTTGACCAAAGTAGAATCCTATATCAAACCTTAATCGGTAAGGAAGTTCTCAACTCAACTTTGTGCTAGGAAATTCTTGTGATCTTAATTCATCTCCAAATTTATTCTCACATATAGAATTGACCTTAACACCTAAGTACAATTTAAGAATCACCCGATACGATCTTATATGCAAATGAAGAATGGTTTGGGTTTTTGCTTAGGAATTTTTGAGGTGTTACAATATCTCCTCCTTGAGATCATCCGTCCTCGAATAATGGTTGAATTGAACATGGAGGGGGAAAGGAGTTAGTCTGAATATCTTTTTGACTTTTGAACTTTTCTACTAGCATAGGCGAAACTGATTCATATTGAGAGTTTTGAACCTGGACTAGAGCACGTTTGGCATGAATCTCACATAAGATTTCCAGATTATAGGCCATGACATGAAACAAGGGTATCCGAGCACGAAGTCAGAATATGACTACTATACCTCTAGTGATAAAACTGGTAGCTTCTAAGCCTAGCAAAACATCTAAACTATGCTCTTTTTTTATTACTACACTTCATTAGCTACAACTCATTGCTCCCATAAGAGTATATGATTACTCTTATCAAGGTCTAAGTCTAACTATCTGCTTTTACTGTATTTAAGACCAACTCTATATCACAAGGTGCTAAACATGAGATGATTATACTAATCTAAACCACAAGATTCATGTTCTATGCCTTTATAGAGAATCTCATCCCAAGAATACTACTCCTTACCACCGCATTCAACAAACCTCAAGTCCTAATCAGGAAACACCAAATGCATGATGAATTCATCTTCATATTATCAACACCACATTTATCACCCCCCGAGGCTACACCCTAAACGTATCACGGGACCTTGGATCACGAGTGACCCCAAGCTAACCCCGAGTCTGGCATATGACAAACATAGTGAAAAAAATGACTAAGTAAATCTTGTATTGCGGAAGCTAAAAATAGTGGATATCTGAAATGGGGAAAACTCAACTAATCTGAATATATAAAATATATAAGAGTTTAGTGATGACTAAAACAACACTTAACAACTCGAGCTGAATCTACTACTATGTATGAAAAACCTCTAACTGAATTGAGTTGTTGGGACATGCCCCCAACTAACTCTAACAAAACTGAAAACTAGAAATAAAGACTAAAAAGTAAAGCAAGTCTATTTTCCTCGAAGTACGAGGAGTCACGACTGAAGCTATAAATTTGGACTAGGAATCGAACTAAACATGATATGGATGCTGAGTGCCTGAACCTACATCATGAAACGATGTAGCGCAAAGTATGTGTCAGTACTTGGAATATACTGAGCATGCAAGATATAGATATGCTAAGCTGAACAAAGTATATAAGCCGAACAATGCATAACTGAGCATTATTATAATCTGAACAAGGATATAGATATGTACTGAAGTATAACTGAAAGATAAACTAGATGCAATGACCAAGTACTAATTATGATGATAACATGCTAAACTCTATACTGAAGTAACTGCTGAGAACCTGGTCAATGCACTAAGAGTCTGACTGTGGGAGCTACTATTAATCGACATAAACCACGTGAGCTAAACGTTGAGTTCGATGTATACGTTCCATCGAGAAGACCCAATATACATTGTGAGGGGTATAGAGGCATGATTATGGCGTGATTACTAAATCTGATGCCCAACTGAGGGGACTTATAAACCAACGCGGGCATGTAGTTTTGGGACTTTAAGGGTACGCTGAACCTTAGTCCAACTCGGTGCTAAGTCTACTCCTAACTGAATATTCATGAAGCTAAAATGCATTAAATACTAAATAACTCAAAATACTGACATGCTAACTAATAATGCAACATTTATATACTGAGAACATGGCATTTGAAATTTGGAGCATGATTTTCTATTTGAATGGCCTAGCAAGTAAAATTCATGGACTAGGATAAATTATACAAACTAGTGTTCTGAATAATATGCCAAGAATTATACTAGTTTATCAAGAGATAAGATATTTAGATCAAGAGAACACTAATAAATGAATTTGCAATACACCTTGAGAATCTAGAAAACCCTAGGTCTGAACAGTTCATGAGAATTGAAGATACTAAATGAATTCTAGGGACCCAATGGGTAAAAGGAACCCAGAAGTGAAATCCCACATACCTCTTGACGAAATCTATAGAGAAATCCTTTGGATTTTAGGGTTGAACTTTGAAGAACACCTCTACTTGTTCTTGGAAGGAACTAGCGACTTTTCCTCTTCTTTTTGCTCTAAATTGGCTGATTTTTGGAGAATGAGGGTTCTGGGTATTGCCTGATTAGATTATTAGGCTTAGACTGAGTAAAATGACGTAATTTAGGCATTAAATGACGTAGTTTGAGTGCCCAATTCATAGAAGAAAGGACCAAAATGACCTTAACTTAAAAGCTGACGAAGGCCTTCACGATAGGACTGACGAACCGTCAATAGGACCACTGCCCATTAACTGGTCGTGGTTATGGTCCTACCTAACATGTATCTATTGAAACGAGCATAAATTTTTACTCTGTGCTTTGATTTTAGAAAACATGGTGGCGTTGGAAAAAGGACTCAAATATCTTTAATTTGATAGGTCATGGGCCACCTAATCTATTTTGTGCTAAAAGATATGACCATTTCAAGTTAACCCAAAACTTGAAGGCTAATATGTTCCCTCCATGGTCCATTTCACGGACCGTGTGAAGCACCATGGGCCGTACAGGCCACCATGGTTCTTCACAGGAGTTGGGGCAGAGTGTCGATTTCATGGGCCACTTAACGGACCTTGTGGGGTTCTACGGCCCGTGAACCCCTCTGTGGTCACCCTTTTTCTCCTGTTTAGTCTTAGTTAAATCCTGAGGTGTTACAATATCTTTCCCTTGGGATCATTCTTCCTCGAATGAAGACTACACAAGCTGAGCATAGGGAAGAGGCTATAATCCCTACCAACTGGGTGCCAGAAACTTATATCTAACTGAACTAAGTTCCATGAACATGCAGAAGGGTTAAAATGAAAAGATAACTGAGGGAACAAGTTACTGAGACTGAATTACACAAGAGTAAATTGATATACTTGAGAGGAACTATTAGCTCAAGCTGAAACGGGATTGGAAGGAAAGAGGTGAGGGTACTTGGACATCATGATTGCTTATACTTCCCAAATAGCTCCTTCTACAGACTGACTTCTCCATAAAACCTTTATTGAAGCAACTTCCTTATTTCTTTACCTACGATCCTGGCGGTCAAGAATCTCAACTGGAATCTCCTCATAGGTGAGGCTATCCTTTACAGCTACACTGTCTAACAGTACTATCGATGTCGGATCACCCACACACTTTTTCAACAAGGAAATGTGAAAGATTGGATGAACCGTTGCTAGTTCTGCTGACAACTCCAACTCATATTCCACATTACCAACCCTTTTCAGGATTTTGTAAGGACATACATATCTGGGACTGAGCTTCTGTCATGACCCAGGGGTACACCCTAGATGTAAGATGACGTACTAGACCCCGAAAGGCCTAACACAAGTCACTTAGCATATCATAACATAAAGTACATAGAAATGATGTGGAGATTTTAAATTTTTTCTTTACAATTGAAGTCTTTATAAAATGCAAGCGGAAGCCTATACCACTTTGTCTCAAACCATCTAAAACCACTTGAATAAAACCTTAGGACGCAGCCCATACAATAGTCTAAAACATAAAAGAAAGACATAAAAGGGAAAAGTGATCACATCCTCGAAGCTATGAGGACTCACCAAATCTTCATCTCCTTTGCTCTTCTAGAAACCTATCCTCAAGAAATGAACTCAAGATCGCCAAATCCTACATTTGATAAGAATGCAGGCAAGAGTATGCGTTAGTACAAAATGTACTAAATATGTTAGCTAGCATGACATCATAAGAGCATAACAAAAGTGTTAGCCAATCTAAGACATAAGTCATAAGCGTAAGATACAATAACATAATTGTAAGCATAATCTCCAACATAGACATAATATAAGCACAAGTCAACATACGACATAATCCAATAACATAGGAAATACCACATATTCATAAGCATAATCTCCAACATATACATAGTGTAAGCATTAGTCATCATAAAGCATGAACCTTGAACATAGGAGATACTTCATATTCATAGCTTGGTCAATACTTAGTTCTTCATAACATAAGAGAAACACTCCATAAGTAGCTTCAAGTCATACTTGTGCAATGCATAGGTAAGACCCCATAATCTCACCCACACTAAGTACCACCTTAGGCCATCATACATACTTACTATCTTTGATCTCATACTTAGTTTACTTCTCATAGAAAAGGGAATCTATCACCTTTAGTCAATCATATCATGGAAGGAAACTATAGCAACAATCCATCAAACATACATCATAAACATAAGTCATAAGCATATTCATTACATAGATCATCATACCTAAGAGGAACATATCATAACTACCTTCAAAGCATACTTGTGCAATGCATGAATAAGATCCCACAATCCCTCCCATGCTAACTAAAGCTTCTTGGATAACCATAATTCATAATTCATATTCTAGTTGTGGGAATTAGCCTTAACCGACATAGACCATATGATCTTAACATGGAATCCGGTGTCTACCCCACACCGAAAAGTGGTTGTTTTACTTGCCTAAGGTAGAGCCATACTCTTAGCTTAGGTAGATCCAATAGCTAAGTAACTTATGAGGGCACATAGTTATGGGATTAGGGGATTGCTATTAGAAAACCCAACCTCAACTTGCGGAGGAGCATCCATCCCAAGAGATTACTACTAGGAAAACCCAACCTCAACTGTCACGACCCGGGAGTACCCCCTAGACGTAACACAGCGTACTCGACCCCGAATGGGTCTCATACAAGCCCTTAGAATAATCATAGTCATAAGATCATAGGAAAATAGTGCGAAATTTAAAACTTTTCTTTACAATCGAAGTCTTTTATAAAATAATAGAGTTTATACACACTGTCTCAAACCATCTATAACATTCGAATAGAAAACTCTTTGAATACAATCTTAGGGACACGACCCTTACAAAAAGTCTACAACATAAAAAAAAGACATAAAGGACATATGGTCAATCCCTCGAATACAATGAGGACTCACCAATCTTCTTCTTCTTGATCTACTATGAACCTAGCCACGAGGATGGAATCCAATATCTCCAAAGGCTACACTTATAGAAAATGTAGAAAGATGGGGTTAGCACAAAAAGTACGAAGTATGGAAGCCATACACAAAAATCCTTAAAACATGCATAAAAGGGACATTTCATTTGAAATCATGCTATATGCCAGTTTTGAACATCATCTTTGAAATAGTTGGAGAATGCAACTCATAAACCAACTCACATACAATTCATCATAGCATAAAAGGATATCATCATACTAACAATCATAGTCTCCAACATAACATAATACATATCCCAATCTACACAAGACATAGTTTATACACATAGTCAAATACCAAGATCATCTCATCATAGAAGAACTATCACATAAGCAACCCTAAGCCATACTTGTCCAATGCATAGATAGGATCCCATAATCCTATCTACACTAAGTATCACTTTTAGGCAACCAACAACATACATATCTTACTTTACCTTATTCAAATCCAACATACATAAGTAATGAGTCATTCATGTCCATAACTTGTAACAAGTGAAGCCAACCTTAACATTCATACATACCTTTCATACATAATTCATAAGTCTACATAACATAAGAGAACCCACACCATAACCTCTTCATAAGTCTACTTGTGCAATGTATAAGTGAAGTCACATACCCCCACTCACACTAAGTAAAGCTCATTAAGAAGTCATAAGTATAATTCATATTCATAATTCAAATAAAACATACATTCAACTCATAATCATCATATCATAAAAGTGACATATCATGCCCACTCTCAAAGCCTATTTGTGCAATGCATGAATGAAGTCCCATACCCTCATTCATACTAAGTAGAACCTCTTGAGGAAACATAGAACATGCTTATGTTCTTATCATAATTCATATTCTTATCATATAAGGAAATTTAGCCTTAACCGACATAAACCATGTGAGCTACATGGAATCCAGTGTTCTACCCCCACACCGAAAATAAGTGTCTTATTTGCCTAAGGTAGAACGTACATAATAGCTTATAGGTGGATCCATTAGTTATATACCTATGTGGGCACATAGTTATGGGATAAGGAGATTGCTACTAGAAACTCGGACTACTAGCGTAAAAGGTTTCCATCTCATGAGACAACATACATTGGGAAGCCGAACTTGCTAAACGTAAAATCCTCCATCTCATTTTCATATCCACTCGGTGCTAAGCATAATTCCCTTTAAAAGCTATATTAAGTCTTTACTTAAGTTCATGGTCATAAGAGAATGCACTAGGCACTCAAACCAACATATCATCATAATAGCTCACAGATTCATTAGGTGAGAATGTCCTTCCAATGACACAACAACAATATTATCATAATACATATTTTATACTCAAAGTATTCATAACATGCATATAATATCATAATCATACATACACCTCATATCTTGCATTCAAGGGTCATATTGAGTCAACACCTCGAGCATTCAATGCATGAAACATAGATACAATCATAGCTCAAGTACAACATTCATTCCATACATAGACTCATATACTCATATTACAGGTCATGTAGATGAAGTCCTTTCACAACAATGTCATATACAATTTAACATACACCATAGCTTCCTTCTCTAAGCCTTAGCATTCTTAACTTATTCATACTAGCTTTTACCCTTAAAGCCTTAGGAGTCATCTTCATACTACAAACCTTATTCTCAAGCAATGCCTCACATGATCACCATGTATACCTAATTCGTAAGGTAACCTAACCACATGCCTTATTCTTGATCAATTATAATCAAATAGGAAATATATAAACTCAATCTCAATACTACACAACCATGATCCATCATATAAGCACTAATCAATTCAATTCATATCTTCAAGCTTTAGTTATAAGAAATTCATGTCTAGGTGATCTAATCTAAGGAAATTCATCAAGATGTTCATCATTCTTAGAAGGTCACCTCTAACCCCCAATTTGCCTCTTTCATGACATAACCCTAGACTATATCAATTTCATTATAGGATCTTAGGTTACTCAGGGATACATGTAGAATCATGCTTAAATCATGCCATTACATCATAATCCACTCACATCTAATTAATTGGACCAACTTGCAACAATTAACATTCATAATGTAGAGAAGAATCATAGTTATGGTTGGGGGAAACTCATGGATTCTTGAAAGATTCAAGTTAAAATCATAGAAAATAAGTCTTACATTCATAAACAAACATAATTCAACCTTTAAAAGCAACTTTGAAAGGAATCCACGGAGTTGAGTTGAAACCCTAGCTAATTGGGTTTTATAGATTTGAGATAAAAGCTTTTGAAAGGGATCCTTGGGTGATGGCTACCCAAGGATGAAAACTACTATACCTTAGACTTAGAATCCCATCAAATTCTTATGAAGAAGCCTCCATCTTCAAGCCCTAGCTTGATTCTTTCTATTGGTCTTCAATGGATTTCTAGAGAGAAGATTTTGGTGAGGAGGGAAATTGGGATTTTGATTTAGGGTCTTGGGTTATCATTAATTAAAAGGTGTTTTAAGGACTTAAAATACTTTATATTAGTGAAATAAACCCATAATAACTGACCCTTAAAGAATACTAACTAATTAACAATTTACCAAATAGACCCTACACTTGGTCGAACCAAACCAGAAAAACCAGCGCAACTCACGACCACCACCCACGGACCGTGGGTAGGACCACGAGCCGTCCGTGGTCTGGGTCAGAGTCTGCTAAAATTGGTGCCTGACCTACGGAGGCCATCCACGGGGCGTGTATGGACCTACAAGGCGTGGTCCCCTTCCGTAGGTCACCAAACTTTTGGCAACTTTCAACTTTATTTGGGGTCTTGGGGTTAGGCTAAGGGTCCTCCTCAAGGACCCCTAGGGTGGTCCTTGGGGAGTCGTACCGAGAAGTTTAACCCCTAAACACCTCATTCTAAGTTCGGGAACTCGTTTTACAATATTTACACACATGTCCAACTCTAAACTCACACATGAAGCTCTAATTTCACCTATTTGATTCCGTTAAGCTTTAGCTAGGTCTTACTAGTTTTTATGGGGTGTTACATCAACTAATGGAAGAGATTCCATGGGGACACACAACCTCTACTAACGGAAGAGCTTCCATGGGACACCCAACCTCTACTAAAAGAAGAGCTCCTATCTCATATCAATATCCACTCGGTGCTAAGCATAATTCCCACTAAGTTTATATTAAGTCTTGACTTAGGTTCATATTTATGGAAGAATGTCTTGACACTCAATCCAACATAACTCATACTTTAGCTCTTTAGATCATGCGTGAGAATAACCTTTCACCGTCCATGTCTACATATAGATTCATTAGGTGAGACTAGTCTTCCAACCTTAGAATCATCATATTGTGAGGAAACTACTCACATCTTATCATATTCATACATAAGTGTGTATGTGAGATTAACCTTTCAACAACACTACAACTAGATCATGAGCATATTCACTTTACTCTCAAAGTGTTCTTAAGCATGTACTAAACTTGTATAAACATGCATAATATCATATCTTGCCCTTTCAAGGTAAATGCTCATATCAAATCAACACATATAGAATGACTACATTATACATGGATATAATCATAATTCAAGTAGCTAAACTACTACATGCATAATCTCATACTTCACCTCCTTGAGGTTCAAAACATACTTTCAATCATCACACCTAGGATTCAAGCACTAGACATAGAATTCATCCTAACTCATGTGATTCTATCACTTCACCCATTCAAACATTCATGAGGTAGATTAGGTAGGTAAAGGCCTTCTACCACAATTCTATCCATAACTCTTTTATTCTTATCTAGACTTTACTCTCAAAGCCTTAACATACATAATTCATCATATTAGCTTAACTCTGAAAGCTCTAGCGATCAACATTCATGACTACAAGCCTTACTCTCAAAGCTTTACCTCTTACAATCATCATACATATCTAAATCACAAGACATTCTAGTCACAAGCTTCATTCTTAAGCAATTCTAGTCATAACTCATCATATAGGTTCAATTCTCAAGCTCTACTAGTCATGATTCATCATATGTACTTTATTATAATTCAATTCATGTTTACATACTTCTATTCTTGAACTATTACTATACATGACATCAATTTTGGAAGATCACCTATGAATCCTCAATTTCACTTCACAAGGTACAAACCCACATTCTTCAATTTCATCAATTAGACTAGGGTTTACCATGGAAAACATATAATATCATCATAATATCATGATTCACTACTAATTCAATCATAAAAAATCAATACCCACTCAATTGGGTCAACATACAACATAACCCACAACATTGAAGAAACCCTAACTAGAATTGGGGATTTTCTTCATCAAATTGGGGAATTCTAGGGGGCTCCATGGATGAATAAGCTAACATATCGTGGATACAAAGCCTTACAAAGCTTGCCTTCTTCTTCTTCTTCTTCTTCTTCTTCTTCTTCTTCTTCTTCTTCTTCTTATTCTTCTTCTTCTTCTTCTTCTTCTTCTTCTTCTTATTCTTCTTCTTCTTCTTCTTCTTCTTCCCTTTCTAGAGAGAGATATATTTGAGAGGAGAGTATTTTGGGGATTTGATTTGGGTCTTGGAATAAATGACTTAATTGGGTGAGTTTTGGGTTAAAATGACTTATATAGGGGTCCTAGGCTTGGGCAAAATGACATATCTTTGAGTTAAAACAATTGGGAAAAGACCCAAGAAGTTCTCTGACTGGAACTGCCGAAATGGTATGAAGGACGCCTTCATGGATCATCAACATCACCACAGCCCGTCAAACGGGTCGTGAAGAATTTTCAGCCTGACAGTGCTTCACTATTTTAGGCATAACTTTTTACTTCGAGATGCGAATTGAGAAAACTCAATGGCGTTGGAAAGAGGACTCAGATACCTTTAATTGGATATGTAATGGCCCACCTAATTCGTTTTGAGCTAAGATATATCATCATTTGAAGTTAACCCTAAACTCTAAGTCTAGTGAAAAGCCCTTCAAGTGAGGCTCCACGAGCCGTTGTGCCTACCACGAGCCGTGGTGCCTCTCATGGTCATGATACAGTATCTAGGAAACCTTCTCCTTAACCCCTAAAAGTCTAAGGCACCACCATAAGCCGTGGTTATTACCACGAGCCGTGAAGTGGCTCGTGTGGAGGGGGGTGTTTTGGGCAGCCTTTGCTTAGCCACTTCCTAGCCCACCATGAGCCATGGTGATGGTAGCAGAAAGTGAGGCAGTGTCCATGTAAGAGTGGACTGCCCTAGTCCTCTTCCTTAGCTCTAACCCTCACACTTATCCCTAGTTTAGTCTACTAGTTTCTGGGGTGTTACAACTGCCCTTTCCTTCCACATCTCATCACCCCCATCATAGGTGACACCTTCAAGAAAACCCAATTATCGATTTCAAACTCTAAGTCCCTTCTTCTCACATCTGCATAGGACTTTTGATGACTCTGAGCAGTCCTTAGTCTATCTCTGACGAGCTTATCTTTCTCCATAGCCTATATGAACCAAATCTGGCCCAACCAAGGCTGCTTCACCTACTTTGAACCAACCCACCGGATATTTTCATCTACGCCCATATAGTGCCTCATAAGGGGTCATCTGAATACTAGAACATAAGCTGTTATTATAAGAAAACTCCATGAGAGGTAGGTGATCATCCCACCCTTGAAATCGATCACGCAAGCTTTCAACATGTCCTCTAAGGTATGAATAGTATGCTTTGCCTGACCATCAGTCTGCGGATGAAATGTTGTACTAAGATTCACCTTAGTACCAAGCCCTTCTGAAACGATCTCCAGAAATGAGAGGTAAACTGAGGACCTCTGTCTGAGATGATAGACAAGGAAACCCCATGCAACCTGACTATCTCATTTATGTAGAGTTTGGCGTAGTCCTCCACTGAATCTGTAGTCTTGACTGCCAAAAAGTGAGTTGACTTTGTGACTCTATCAACCATCACCCAAATGGAGTCATGCTGTCTGCGAGTGTGAGGTAAACCCGTAATGAAGTCCATGTTTATCACTTCCTACTTCCACGTAGGGATGCTAATCTCTTGAGTCACACCTCCTGGTTTTTGATGTTCTACTTTAACCTGTTCCCTCTTCATGCCATTCCACCAATTAACTTCCCATAAATCACGGTACATCTTAGTGGCACCCGGATGAATATACTATCTGGAATTATGGGATTCTATAAGGATATGCTGCCTCAACTCACCCACATTTGGAACACATAAGCGACCGTGGTAACGAAGTACACCATCTCCCCCTAGGTAGAAAACCTCATTTTTTTGTTGATGAACTGCACCTTTCAACTGAAGTAATATAGGATCGCTATCCTATTTTTCCTTAACCTCTGCTACCAATGAAGATTCTGAACCATTCTGAACTATCACACCACCATCTGACGTGTCCATAGGGAAAACTCCTAAGCGAGCAAGCCGGTGAACATATTTGGCTAATTATTTCTTCTCTCCCTGAACATATGCTATACTACCATGTATAGTCTGCTGAGGGCATCAACTACTACATTGGCCTTACTAAATGGTAGGGCACATTCATGTCATAGTCTTTGAAGAATTCAAGCCATCTCTTCTGACAAAGATTTAACTCTTTCTGGGTGAACACGTACTGAAGGGTCTTATGATCTGTGAACACATCAACATGAACACCATAAAATTAGTGTCTCCAAATCTTTAGGGTGAATACTACAACTGCAAGCTCGAGGTCACGAGTCAGGTAATTCTTCTCATGGACCTTAAGTTGTCTGGAAGCATAAGTTATAACCTTACCTCTCTGCATCAATACACAACCAAGGGCGACTCTAGATGCATCACAGTAAACCACATAGCCATCTGAATCCTCCGGTAGAGTGAAGACAAGAGTTGTAGTGAATTTGGTTTTTAGTTCTAAGAAGCTTTTCTCACACTCATTTGACCACTTAAACTTGACCCTTTTTTTAGTCAACTTGGTCAAAGGGTAAGCTATGGATGGAAATCATTCAACAAAAATCCTATAGTGTGGCACCCCGGAAACTAGTAGGCTAAACTAGAGCTAAACGCGAGGGTTAGAGCCATAGAAATGGGAAAGGGCCAAGGGAGAGGACTAGTGCAGTCCACTCTCCCCTAGACAGTACCCAAGCAACCACGACCACCACCACGGCTCGTGGTAGGCTAACAGTAGCCTCCTCAATCTTCCCAAAACAGCCTCCTCCACACGAGCCACTTCACGGCTCGTGGTTTTTACCACGACTTGTGGGAAGGCTCGTGGAGTTGAGGCAGTAGCTAGGGTACACTGCCCTAAGAGGAGATCCTCACCACGAGAGCCTTGACGGCTCATGAAGGCCACCACGGCTCGTGGGAGGTGTCGTGGAGTTGCCTAAGATTTTAGGGGTTAAGGGAGGAGTGGCTTAGCTACTGGTTGGTGACCACGTACATCTCTCATCTTATGATCCATGCACAACAAATTGAGGATGAGAAACTCAAGGAAAAGTCTAGGGAGGTAAAAAGGGCTAGGACCGGTGATGGAAACTTCTCTAATGCAAAGTCCGATGGACAAGGTAGACCTAGATTTTGACAAATATTTTCCGATCAAGGTTCCTCTAATGATCCTCCTAAGTTTAATAAGGATAGGGTGTCTAAACCTAAACCTCAAGGAAGAAAGATAGGTGGTTCTTCTTTGTCTAGGTTAAATTGCTCTAAATGTGGAAGACAGCATGATGGTAAGTGCCTAGTCGGCACGGATGGGTGCTATGGTTGTGGAAAGAGTGATCGTAAGATGAGAGATTGCCCGATGCTTAAGGCAAAAGGGAGAAAAGGCAAGCAAGCTCCTTCTAGTGGTACAAATTCTAATGCTCCCAAGCAAAACTGCTTTTATGCACTTCAATCTAGAGGTGACCAAGAGAGTTCTTCGGATGTAGTTACCGGTATGTTAAAAGTCTTTCAACTTGATGTGTATGCTTTACTTGATCCCGATGCTACTTTATCTTTTGTGATGCCCTATGTGGCTATGAAGTTTGATGTTCCTTCAGAAGTGTTATTAGAACCTTTTACTGTCTCTACTCATGTTGGTGATTCTATGGTGGCAAAAAGGGTCTATAGAAAGTGTCCCATTTCCATGTCATGAGGTTATCTTGGGGTCACTTGTAGCTTTAAGCACCCTGTCGCGTCTAGGGATAGTCTCGGGGGGTGACATAAGCACACATATGACCATCTTGTAGATGTATCTATTTATACTATATGGTATTTAAATGATCCACATGAATCGTGAATTGGCTCACATATATTACCTTGTATACGTTTCAGAAATATAGGGGATTCAATCTTATCTTTAGTTGTTGATGGTCTAATAACCAACTTTCTTTGAGAACAAACAACCAAGATAATTTTCTTTTTTTAATTTTTCAATGTATGTCCATGTGAATTCTAAATAATTTTGCGCATCATATTAAAATCGAGATGACCTAATTGGTCATGCCAAATGATAAAATGATTAGGATCAGTAAAACTTTTGTTTACTACGACATGTGATTCAACTTTAATCATGTTAATACTTGTATGGTGCAATCCATAAGAAAGTGTAGGTATTTCATGCACATATTTTTTCCTCATCTTTATCGTAGTAATATAAAGATATTCAATCTTTCCATCATTGTCAATCTCAACATGAAAGCTATTTTGCCGAATAATAATGAAAGTTAACTAGTTTCTTTGAGACTTAATACGATATAATGCATTGTTAATAGTCAATATCATTTCCTGAGATAGTAATAAGACTATCTTTTTAGAGTCCTCAATTAATTTTGCATTATCAGATATTGTTTTAACTCTTAACATTAGTCTTTTTCATAATCAAATTAGAGAAATATTTCTTTTCTCTTAGAATAGTAGTATTATCAATATAATTAATTTCCCCAATAAAAGATTAAACTTTAATTTTAATCTCCAAAGAAGTTATCAATTTTCAAAAGAGTAATATTATCGAGGCCATTAAAATCATAATCTTTCAAAGCCAAATTAACTTCAATCATCATCATATTTTTGTGAAGGTCCTGCCTCAACATTTTTTTTTATAAGTCAAGTGTGACTCCACCTGAGCATTAGAAGAAGAGGCACCATTTTTATTTCCTTTTCTTTTGAAGGAATTTTGATAAAGTCTAGTAAAATGTTCATGCGCTAGGCATTCATATTTCAATAACCTTCCATGCCAGAACAATAACAACTATCTCTCGAAGGATTGTTTTGAGAACTCATATTATTGTTCTCCCTGTTGTGGTGACAGCCACCAAGATGAATATAAAAACCTCACAATTTGTGAAAAATATTAAAACTTTTACAATAGATAAATATTTTTTTTCAAATGGGTAAATCATAATTCATAAATAAGGTATCGAAATATCCTAAGGCACCACATTAATAAATCATGCATCTCCCTATTCCATTTATAAATAAATAATTGTGATTACAAGTTATTACAAATTTTTAAACACACATAATTATACAAAAACACATTAGTTAACAAAAGTAGTAACTAGTTATTCTTTAATATAATCCTTCCCCATGGTATGAACTATCATTTCACGTCGAGCGTAAATTTCTTTTGTAAAATTTAAAATGATAAATATTATTTTACAAAATATGAATCTACGGGTTAAGGTTTACACTTTTACAAAATGAATTCACAATCAAATATGAAATTTGAAATTCTACTTTTTGAAGATTTTAAAATTTAAATCATCATTTGAAATGAATTTTTTGCACAAATTTTATAAACAAACATAATTTATAATCAAAATTTAAATTTGGAATCCCAAAGCAGAAGTTAAAGTTTCTCATAGTTGAGCCAGTTTGTGAAATTATTGCAAGAGGGAACAATATATTGTACTGCTAGTTACATATTGATAGCGAGTGAATTTCTCAAGTAATCATTCAACTCCATGACATTGATTATCAAAATTATTTATTTTATTTTTATAAAATAAAGTCAATTTTTATCATATTTTTCACAACATAATTCTTCTCAAAAAAATTCTTCACCGGAATGGCCTTCATGTCTAAATCGGGAGTTTACGAGCTCTGTAGGGTCTCCATGTATAGGCTCATTAAAGATACTCAAAAGAAAGGGCTTTCTTTGAATAGAATTATGCAATCTTCCTTTACCCATCTCTTCATGTCTATTCAAGCCTTGAATCAATTTGAATGTCACGATTCGAGCCTACATCCTGGACATGGCTGGCACTCGAGCACCATTTCTGGTCCCCAAGCGAACCCTCATCCTGGCTGACTACAAGCGGAAGACTAACTCAAGCATACAAAGCTTATAACTTAATAAAGATTCATGAAACTCAAATACAAAGCTTTAACTCAAATGATTTACTCTAAATATAAATAGAATATTCAACTAGCCAACAATAGGCAACTTAAGTCTTTAATACATTTAATAAGATAAATGAAACAGACTTCTCAAACTCTACTATCTATCTATGAAGCCTCTAACTAACAAAGATGAAAGTCGGGACAAGACCCACGACATCCTAACAACTGATATAACTGAAAGTACAAGTGGAACCCTCCAGAAGCAAGGAGGCTTACCATAGCTAACTCGAACTCCATGTGGTATCAATGAAGCTCATGTTGATGATCCTGAATACCTGTATCTGCTTCATGAAATAATACAGGCCAAATGGCTCAGTACATGGAATGTACGAGCATGTAAGGGGAATTCTAAAGCATAAATAAAAGCTTGAACTTGATAAAAAAGAAACATACTTACCTCTTTTCAAACTTACTCAACTCAAGGAATACTTAAGGATACTCAAAACTTACTCAACTCAGAACTACTCAAGGATAACATACTCAACTCAGTAATAAGGCTCTCAACTCAAAAGTACTCAAGGATAAGATACTCAACTCAGTGAAACTCAACAATAAGGTACTCGACACAATGAAGCACAAATCAACTCAAGATACTCAAGGATAAAGCAATAGTAAAAGATGCAATATATATGGAAAGCTATAAAACTGTAGATAGCAACTCAATGTATTGAAAAATACAATATACTCAGTTTGTATGCAAGGATACAAAATAAACTCTATTTGTATATGAAAATACAAAATAAACTCTGTGTATATAAAAATACAAAATAACTCTGTGGGAGTTTCTCTAATCGACAACCATCACTATGAGTTATATGATGATACAGCGTCTCGCCCACGCTGCCAGAACTGTCATATACTTTGCCAAGGTATAAGACCTCTCAACTAAGTGGATCTACTAGTTTGTGCTAAAAAGCACTAAGGAATCATCTAAAAAGTATGACCCTTTCTACCCACGTCGGCTACATGGTTTATGGATACTTGAGTTATCTGAACTCGTCCCCATATCGGTGCTCAATACTACTCCCAAAATATACTCAGATCATATGTTTTAAAAACATAACTTTTTCTGTGGTTTGAGATTATTACTCAAAATCTTTCTCTAAAAATAGATGTTACTCAACTGCTCAAAACTCTTTTGGAAATCTCAGTTTTCTCCTCTTTTAAATGTGAAAACATTTACTCTTGGGAATACTTAGTTCTCATATATCATTTTAAGTAAAATGAACTCGACTCTACTCTTTCTCAACTCATAGTGCTCAAGTCTTAAAACAAGTTTAGAAAAAGTTGTAAAAGACTTCTCAAAATAGGGTTCAAGAACTTCAATGATACTACTCATTTCAAGAATGTTCAACTCATAAGGTTCATGCGGAATTATGGACATGAATAACCCAACTCAAGGACTTCATGGGTAACATGTAATAGTCCCATGATTAGGAATATAATCTCAAATGGGTTAGAAACTCAATACTCAAGACTTAGAACTTGAAGATATATACTACTCCTATCAATGATCAATTTATGAAGTTCACGCGGAATTTATGGGCATGAACAACTCGACTCGTGGGTCTACATGACAATATGAAACTCATGTATACGACTCTTCTCATTCTCATACTTACTTTCTCAAAACTTAAGTCAAATCAATGATGGATCTCAAAGGATTCACAATTGAACTCAAAGACTTTCTTGAACTCTACTTTTAACTCTCCCTTGAATGTGAATTATGAATTCAAGAGTTATGGTTCATGATATGAAAGATCCTTTAATGATAAAGTAGACTCCTCAAAAAGACTCAAAGGGACTATCTCAAATGTTCGGAAGAACTCTTCAAGGCTTAAATCTTAACTATACCTTGAATTTGAATTATGAATTCAAGGTTATGATTCATGTTCTTGGATGATTTCTAGATGTTTATAAGTCATTTATAGTAGTTAGAATAAATAGGAAGTGTTAGTACACTTTAGAAGAACTTAGATAGGCTAAACGATGAAAAACGGGTGGGGACAGACGACCCGGCGCGTTCCTGGCGCACCGCGCCAGCCCCTAAGTTACTGGGGCTCATTTATGGTGCACTGCTGGCGCGTCACCCCAGCCTTCCTGGCTCAACGGGGGATCGTCGCGCCAGCATTGCCCCAAGCAAAACTGACGAACTTTTCCTCTCGTTTTCTGATCCTAAATCGCTTTTAATCAATTTCTTTTCTCAAGTTTTCCTTAGATTCAATTACCCAACCTAAGTACACACTAATCTACTCAAATCACTAACTTTCATCTCAAGAATTCATCAAAACCCCAACAAAACAAGATTTAGAATGAACTTCAAGAACACTTACCAAGAACTCAATTCCTTCAACTTTTGAGAATGAAATTACGCTGAAAATATCATGATTGGCGTGTGGGTGAATGAACCCAACACTATGGAAGCTTACATACCTCTTAGGGATCAAACCCATGGCGAAAATCCGCAACAAAACTCAAGAACATCGACGAACGCCTTGATCCTTTCCTCTTTTCTCCTCTTTTCTCTTCTTTTCTCTTCTTGAACTCTCAACTAAAACCCCAGGCGTATATTTGGATAATAAAACTGAACCGAATAGGATTAGACTCTTAAAACCTTACTAAAAATGAATTAAATTTGATTTGGTAAGGAAAAGACCAAAATACCCCTTACTATTTTCGGGTAACTTTCCTTAACTGGGCAGCTTGACTTCAAAAGGGGATATCTGACCTCGAAACTTAGCAAACTTGGTGGCGTTGGAAATATAATTCAAAGATCTTTCCTACGGTATCTAGTAGCACACCTAACTCATCTTGAGCTAGGAGTTATTGTCGTTTGAAGTTTACCCAAAACTCATACTTAGCTTAACTTGCCAAATTTCAGAATTTGCTATTTCTAATTTAGTTCTTTTTGGAACTCAAGGTGCTACATCTAGTGACCTTAACACTCAAGAAATTTTAAATTCCTTAGTAAAATCCTACTTACAACAAAGGATGGTTCGAGTCTCAGTTCGAAAAAAATTCTGAGGTGTTACACTGAAATCTATTGGTGATGATTTGAATTGGTCCCACAAAACTTTAAAAAATTAAGGTAAACTACTTAATTAGAAAAACATTTCTATAATATTTATTAAATTTTTCAATACTTCAAAATGATTGCATATACTCCAAACTAATTACATAATTACTCATCTCTCCTCCTCTTTCGCTCTCCCTCCCCCCTCGATGACTCATTTTTTTCTCTCGCACTATCCTCTCTTTCTTGTCTCTCCCCGTCTTTCTGCTCTCTCCTCCTTGTT
The DNA here is from genome assembly GCA_036250505.1 of Solanum acaule. Taxonomy (NCBI): domain Eukaryota; kingdom Viridiplantae; phylum Streptophyta; class Magnoliopsida; order Solanales; family Solanaceae; genus Solanum; species Solanum acaule. The sequence goes on along the minus strand of JAJOOR010025119.1, from coordinate 432 downwards.
TTCTGTATCTATGTACGAATACATTTACTAATGTATTAGCATATTTTTATTTACTAGATACATGTATATTTTGATATCGAATACATGTATTTATGTACGAATACACTACATATTTTATACCAGATACGCTAATGAAATTGATAGGGAATATATGGAATGAAATTGGTATCAAATACACTGGATGAAATTGATTTTGGATGAACAGATACAAAAAATTAATATTGGATACACATGTACATAAAAATTTGTGAAACTCAGATGCATTCTGAAATACAAATACATAAGGAAAGAGGAGAGAGGCGAGCAACAGAGTCCGTGTATCCGGCCAGATACATGTGAATCACACTAGATACTATATGGGATAATATACATAGGCAGACCCACGTGTGGTCTTGAGGGTGCACGTACACTCGTTAACTTTGAAAAATTATA
>JAJOOR010025118.1:0-25315 GCA_036250505.1 Solanum acaule | reverse complement strand
GACCCTCGAAAAAGGCTTCACTTGGAAATTTCGGATTTTGATACGGTTGCTCTAAAATTTGGGTTAGACCCATTTCCCACTCAATTTGACCCCCTAAACAAGAATATGAAGTCGGATTTTCGAAAAACGAAACGGATCTTTTTGTATACAGCTAAACAAGTTTCCGGTAACTTCCGAAGCACATTTTTAAGAACTTTTTGGGTCAAATTCAAATATAATTATTTCATTAAGTTCTCGACTCCAAACTCACATGTGAGGCTCTAGTTTCACTCTATCATTTTCCGGGTCGTTACAGTTTCCATCTACGCCCCCGTAAAATCTTCTAATGTTCATAGATGGGACCTGTAGAACTAGATTGCAGGCAAAGAGTCCTTTTCTTTCTTTTCTAAAATCTGAGGTGTTACATCCCTACAAATATATGGAGACGTGTGAAGTGGGCATCAACTACTAATGATCCCAAGATCATATAAAATTTCACCGTCAAGAATTCCATAAACGGTAACAAATGGATACCCTCCACAGTTACAAGTTACTTATATCTCCTGTAGATAGAAATAGTTTTCTACATAATTATTTGCATAATTTCTTTCGTTAGGTTGGAAGACAGGTAACTTGTTGATATCATTAAAAATTGGGTTGAAATTTTGTTCGTTATTTCACGTGGGGTTTTTGCATTGCTGTGCAATTTCATAAGGCCAACTATTGAGTAATGATTGGCACATGAATTAGTTATTACAATCAAATATATTATATAAATTGGATAAAGTTGCGGGAAAGTGATGGTCCTGATGTTGTTGAATATGTAATTTTAGTATCTCGTTATGATTTAAGTTCTAACATATTAAGATAGGTAATTAAATATTTGGTGTATTATTTCATATAAACCCCATTAGAATTATATTATTTTGAGGAATTAAAACTTAACCCTAGGCTTGAATTTAAGAAATATAGGATTAGATATATTAATTTAGATCACAGTCGAAACCTGATTATAGAATTGAAAATGTTTACTTACAAATTATGCATACTTCATAGATTGAGAACGTTTTTGGGCATTGAGGAAAGAAAAAGCACTAAGGAATTAGCTACTTGACTTTGGTTCCTCGGTTGAGGTAGGTTATGGTTTATTTAATGTTATAGATAGACTCTAAATAGTGATTGATAGTCATTGAGTAATGCTATAAAATTTTCAATGTACTTAATTATTGTGGTTTAAATGATTTGTGTTGTTGTGATTGTCATGTAATTCTAAGAGCGTGGAATTCATCATCTTGACCTTGTTCTATTAAAGTGGTGTCTTAAATAAATAAGGCGATCGGGTGTCATGATCCGGTACAATATATTCGGATTAAGTGCCACGAGCTGACACAATATTATTATATCGGGTGTCATGTTCTAGTACGGTAACATAAGGAAAACATATTAAAATAACTTAATGTACTAAATCTCAAAGAACTCACTTCCCAAAAGAGCATGAAGTGGAGCCCAGAGTCCTCATGTGTGTTCTTAATATTGTTGAGTAATTACATAGTTTCTTCATTGTTGTCACTACTTGCTCTTGTTGATTAAGCACTAGAAGAAGAATTGAGGAAGGAAGCGAAGAGGATGTCTTGAGAACATCACATCTCACGAGGAAAAAGTCACTAAGCCTAAATGATCATACCTTTGCACCCAGCCCCATTACAAGCCTTAGAAAGACATTTTTTGTCACGCCTCAGACTCGAGGGGCGCAACTGGCTCCTAATGCCAAAACTCAAGCCCGATCCGACCCTGCTGAACCATTTGCTACTAGCGCATGGCAGCTACACACAATCAAGAAAACAAACAAGTATATCTCGACTTAAAACTAAGCCCTAGCCCGGCAAGGCCCCTGTCAACTGATCTATAAAATAAATAGCTAATCCTAGGAGATCATATAAATAAATAGCCAACTAGCACAGAAGTCCTGATTGGGCCGTCAAGGCCACCATGATATCTATACGAAAACTAAAAGCATGTATATATCAATACAATACATAAAATCGCTCACAAGCTCAGCAAACTAACAACATAGGCCAGTATGGTCATAACGTAGCTATACACCCCACACACTAGTCTGCAGGCCTCTAAAAGGAGTAAAGATTAGCGGGACAGGGTCCCAGCCTACCCATAAAGATATATACAACAAAAGGTAACAAACCTCGTAAAAGGGCTAGCCAACCGGATAAAATTCAATCCTGTTGCTGAGGAGGTCTGCTCGGACGTCTGTTAGGACCTGCATGCATGAATGCAGCGCCCCCAAGGCAATGGGGAGTCAGTACAAAATAATGTACAGAGTATGAAAGGCAATAGACTATGAGGAGGTATCTTGAAATACTAGGATAATCTGACAAATAAATCAAGGATAAGATAAGTGTACTGACCTGCTCCTAAATCTAAACTTATCAAAAATAATAAAACAACGACCTACCCAAACCCCCATAAGCTCCCAGGTACAATGAGCACACAAGACTACCTACTCAGGCCCCAATAAGCCCGGAAGGTGCCAATCAGCCTATATACCCCTATCAGTAGTCCCCTATCCCCGTAGGCAGTCACATAGCTCTTTTAGGCATTAATATAGCCCCGTAGGTAGCACATAGCTCTCTTAGGCATCAACATAGCCCCGTAGGCAGCACATAGCTCTCTTAGGCATCAATATAGCTTATAGACAACTCATAGCCCTCCTAGGCAACAACATGGCCCTGTAGGAAGCACATAGCCTTCTTAGGTGTCAATATAGCCATGTAGGCAACGCATAGCCCTTCTAGGCATCAATATAACCCCGTAGGCAACTCATAGCCCTTTTAGGCATCCATATAACCCTGTAGGCAGAACATAGCCCTTCTAGGCATAGAGCACATTCCTACAGCTCACCACAATTGCCCCAAGGGCAACAATAACAATCCAATCGCTAAAAGAGAGAAATTTAGTTATAAGCAACCTATACAAATAGCCTCTAAGTCGTGTCCAACATAGTGACACTACTAACTGAATCAGAATTCCGATAAGGGAGGATTATATCAACTCGAGCAGCCAACAATCAACGATAATGGCTACACGTGTAACAAGGTAACAACCCAATTAGATTGCTACTAAGCTTTAAGGAAACATGTTGTAATTAGGGAATAGCCTTAACATACCTTTCCAATGAACGCTCGAAAGACCGTAGTTCCTTCACGAAAGTTGTTCCTTATGTCCTAAGCTTCGCAAACACTATATATACACAACTGGTACACACCTATAAATAGTTCATAATTAATCTTAAATTGGCAGATTTGCCATATTGCCCCAACTTGTTGAAATGTCCAAAGAAATTCATAAAAACAACCATAAAAGGGTCCTGAAATGATTACCTTAGTTAATCAAGTGTAAACCTTGAAGAAACACCAATAACTACAAATTTATATCTTCAAAAACCAGCTCCAAACGTAGCTAATAGAAGGGAAAAATGATTGCCACGTGTAGGGATTATGTTTCTAGGCACGGGGGGCAATGTTTAATGGTAGAAATCATCAAAAACTAACCTTCATCATGTTAGAACTCCATAGGAACTCTCTCTTAAGATTTCTCTCTGTTTTGGAACTGAAATGGAATATTTTCATGGCTTAAAACGTTAAATAAGCCGACATGCCATATTTTTTACCCGACCCGGATTCTGCCCCGGCAGTCCTTAGTAAAACCCTCATAACTTTTTGCTCTGATGTTGGTTTTATACGGGGGTTTGTGCGTTGCAAACTAGACTCGTAGGCCTTCAATTTAATGGGTGATAGGACTTCTAACTCTTTATATATTGGGAGAAAACATCCAAGACATTTGACCCAAATTTTAGACAAATCTTTAGAAAGGAACTTACAATAACTTTCACCAACTTTTATTTTGCCACTTACTTAACTTCAAAACCTGAGATACAACCCTTGAACACTTAAAATATGACATACCACATCATTTTTTAATTTATTACTCACCCTGCTTGTCTTTCCATGAAGATACGAGTTAATAAAAGAAAGTCGGGGTGTTACATGCTTCCCCCCTTAGAAACATTCGTCCTCGAATGAAAAAAACAATCTAGGTCAGGCGGTTAAGTTTGTCACTATCCAGGAACCTAAAATGCAAAAAGTATAACCTAAGCGTCTCACATGACGACATAAATTGCTAAGCACTGTAGCTCTGCAATAACAGTGCGAGCAAATATACAACAACAACAACAATAATAATAAGCAACAATATAAAAAAAATTAGATAGGTATCTTACCTCACTGCACCAATATAAATTGATATGCCATCACCCTGGGATATGAAACAAGTGAGGATATTTGGACCTCATGCCATCCTCAGCTTCCCAGGTCACCTCTTCTCTATTCTTGTTTCTCCACAATACTTTAATCGAAGCCACCTCTTTGGTCCTCAATTTATGGACCTACCGATCTAATATGGCAACTGGAGTTTCCTCGTAGGACAACTCCTCTGTGATCGGAACATCCTCAACTGGGACAACCCGAGAAGGGTCTCCTACACACTTCCGTAGGATAGATACATGGAAAACTGGATGAACAGATTCTAGCCCCGAAGGCAATTCAAACTCATAAGCCACTCGTCCTACCCTCCGAAGGATCCGGTATGGCCTAATGAATCTCGGACTAAGCTTGCCTTTTTTGCCAAATCTTATAACCCCCTTCATAGGCGAGACTTTTAAGAATACCCAGTCATCGACAAAAAACTCTAAGTCCCTTCGTCGCATATCTGAATATGACTTATGTCGGCTTTGAACTGTTAACAACCTCTCTTGTATGAGCTTGACCTGCTCCACTGTTTGTTGTACTAAATCGGGTCCAATCAACCCTAACTCACCTACCTCGAACCATCTAATTTGGGATCTACATTTTCGCCCATACAAAGCCTCATAAGATGCCATCCCGATGCTGGAATGATAACTATTATAGTATGCGAACTATATAAGAGGTAAGTGGTCCTCCCAACTCCCCTTAAAGTCTAGCGTACACGCCCGTAGCATATCCTCGATTGTCAAAATTGTGTGCTCAGCCTGGCCATCTGTCTAAGGGTGAAAGTTTGTATTAAGATTAACCTGTGTCCCCACTCTTTTCTAGAAGGACTTCCAGAAGTTGGCGGTGAATTGTGCTCCTCTATCAGAGATAATAGATAATGGGACATCGTGTAGCCTAACAATCTCCCTAATATAGAGCCCTGCATAGTCTTGGGTCGTAAAAGTAGCCCTGACTAGTAAGAAGTGGGCTGATTTTGTTAGTCTATCAACAATTACCCAAATAGAGTCAAACTTACGACACGATCGACGTTACCCTGTAATAAAATCCATATTAATTGCTTCCCACTTCCACAAAGGAATGACTATTTCCTGAACTAGCCCAGCGGGCTTTTGGTGCTCAACCTTCACCTGTTGGCAGTTAGGACACTGTGCCACAAACTCAGCAACGTCCTTCTTCATCCTGTGCCACCAATAGATCTCCTTAATATCATGGTACATCTTCGTCGAACCAGGGTGAATAGAATAACGGGAATGTTGTGCCTCTTCCATAATTCGAGGCGGAAGCCCTGCAACATTCGAAACACACAACCGACCATTATATCTAAGGATTCCATCTCCTACTATATCAAAAGCTAAAGTATGTTGATTCTGAGCCTTGGCTCTGAGCTTCTCTAAGCTAGGATCCTCTTGTTGCCGTGATTTTACTGCTAGAACTAGAGATGATACGGCTGTGTCCTGAATTGTTACCCCACTATCTTCTGCCTCTAGCAATCTGAATCCCAAGCCAGCTAACTGATGAAGCTCTCGCGCTAGCCCACGCTTCTCTACACCTAAATATGATAAACTACCCATAGACCTTCGATTGAGGGCATCAGCTACCACATTCACCATTCCTAGATGATATAAAATGTCCACGTCGTAATCTTTCAGTAACTCAAGCCATCGACGTTGTCGTAGATTTAACTCATTTTGTCTAAAGATATATTGAAGGCTTTTATGATTATGAAGATGTCAACATGAACGCCATACAAATAGTGTCTCCAGATCTTTAGCGCATGCACAACTGCAGCCAACTCTTAATCGTGGGGCGGGATAGTTCTTCTCATGCTTTCTCAAATGCTTTGAAGCATATGCGATAACCTTACCATGTTGCATTAGAACACATCCCAACCTAACACCAGAAGCATCACAATACACCATATACCCTTCTAAACCGTTTGGCAATGTAAGAACTGGTGCTGATGTCAACCTGTCCTTCAACTCCTGGAAACTATGCTCGCAAGCCTCAGTCCACTGGAACTTAGTTGCTTTTTGAGTCAGCTTCGTTAATGGGGCTGAAATTGAAGAAAACCTCTCTACAAACTTTTTGTAGTACCCAGCTAACCCTAAGAAACTACGAACCTCAGTCAGAGTCATGGGTTTGGGCCAAGTCTTTACAGCCTCAATCTTTTGTGTATCAACTACAATGCTTGCATCTGATACAATATGGCCTAAGAAAGCAACAGAGTCTAACCAAAACTCATACTTAGAAAACTTTGCATGAAGTTCTCGGTCTCGAAGAACCTGAAGGACTACTCGCAGATCATTTTCATGCTCATTTTTTGAACGTGAATACATCAAAATATCATCAATAAATACAATCACAAACAAATCTAGATACAGTTTGAATATACTATTCATCAGGTCCATGGACACTGCGGGGGCATTAGTTAATCCAAAAGACATTACCAAGAACTCAAAGTGTCCATATCTATTTATAAAAGTTGTCTTTGGAACGTCTTTTTCCCGAACTCGTATCTGGTGGTACCCTAATCTTAAATCAATCTTTGAGAAACACTTAGCACCTTGTAACTGATCAAACAAGTCATCTATCCTCGGAAAGGGATACCTATTCTTTATACTTTCCTTATTCAGCTGTCGGTAATTGATACACATTCTTAGTGAGCCATCTTTCTTCCTTAGGAACAACACTGGTGCACCCCATGGTGAAGCACTAGGCCTAATAAAGCCTTTATCCAGTAAGTCTTTCAGCTGATCCTTCAACTCCTTTAGCTCAGCAGGTGCCATTTTATAGGAGGGATAAATATGGGTTGCGTACTTGGTAGCATATCGATAGCAAAATCAATTTCCCGTTCTGGAGGGATACTAGGGAGCTCGTCTGGAAATACATCTAGAAACTCATTAACTATCGGAATAGACTGAAGAGTTGGTGGTTCTGCATCTATATCATGAACGTGAACAAGATGATAAATACAACCCTTGGTAATCATCCTCTTCGCCTTAAGATAGAAAATAAACTTACCTTTCGGCATTGATGTATCGCCTTTCCATTTCCAAACTGCTTCTCCTGGAAAGTGGAATCTAACAATCTTTGTCTGGCAGTCAACATTAGAATAACAAGACGCTAACCAGTCCATACCCATAATAACGTCAAAATTAACCATCTCTAACTCTACGAGATCTACAGAGGTCTGATGGTCGATAATTTCTACCATTCAATCTCAATAGACTCTCTTGGCAACTATAGACTTACCAACTGGTGTAGATACAATAAAGGGTCGATCTAATGACTCTGCTACTACATATAACTTCCTCCCAATATATGGAGTAACATAAGACAGAGTAGATTCAGGATCTATCAAAGAGTAAACACAATGGGAGCAAACAATCAATGTACCTGTCACAACATCTGGTGATGACTCTGATTTCTGTCGGTTGTACGGTTCTGTCCACTACCAGAACTAGATGCTCCCTCTCTGCCTCTGCCTCTACCTCTACATGTTGAAGTCTGAGGTCCACACCCTATAGACTGTGCTGATGCGGAGGAACCTACTACTGACCTGGTCGACTGACCTATACCACCCTGACCTATGGTAGGGCTGTTTCTCCACTCATGCCCCTCTTGGCCATAAGAATAACAACCTGTGGAACCTTATCTACACCTCCCGAATTGCATCATACCGCAAGTAGCGCAACATGGTAGGGGTGTCCTAGCCTAGCCTGAACCCCTCTGCTGTTGTGAGCCTGATGCTCGTGAACCCTCACCTGGGCCTGACTGTTCCTGACAATCAAATCTACTACCTTGGAACTTCTGTGGTGGAGGTCTAGGTGGCCTAATAGAATATCAGGGTCTGGGACCACCCTGAAAATCTCCAAGTGAACTAGCGGGCCTAGCCCTCTTTTGTCTCTCTCTCTCTCTCGACCCTATCACTCATATATTGTAAATGTCGGCGATCCTCTATACCTTGTACAAATTCCTAAATTCGTGAGATATCCATATTATCATTTAGTGCAGCGGTAGAACATGCATCGATATAGAGTAAGTCGAGCCCTTCCACAAATCTACGCACCGTATTAACAAATGCTGGTGAATATCTAGCCAATGAATCAAATCTCAGCCCGTACTCTCAGACACTCATACTGCCCTGTCGGAGGTTCAAAAACTGGTCCACCCGGCCATTCCTAATCTCTCGAGGCAAATAGTGATCTATGAAAGCTTCTGTAAAGCTATCCCATGTAGGTAGGGATGCATCTTTTCCCCTAGATCTCTCCCAAATCTCATACTACAATATTGCAACATCGCACAATCAAAATTCTACTAACTCAACTGACTCAATCGCTGAGGCATGCATGACTCTAAAGATCCTATGAAGCTGATCAATAAAGTGTTGAGGGTCTTCTCTGCGATCTGTCCCTGTAAACTGTGGAGGATTCAAGGTAAGAAATACACAAACTATCCAACTTTCGGGCCCTTCAGAAGGTCTGGCAACATCATCCGCAACTGGTTTGCACTGTGCAACTACTAACTGTGCTAACATACATACTGCGCTCTTGAAATCATGATCGGATGGAATAGAACGAACTAGAGGTGGTATTGCTGGTGGAGCCGGAAGTCCTGTAGCCCTCGGAGGCTCCTGAGGCGGTGGAGAAACTATAGGGGGCTGAGAAGATGTCTCCCCCTGGGTCTCACAATGGGCTACCTCGACCTCTGGTACCTTGCTGGTACCCTCGCTTGCAGTTGTATTTAGCCCCTGGCTAGTTGTGGTCTATCTAGTGTCAGTCATCTCTATCTGTATACAAGTATCAATTATAAGCCAGAAATCTTAACCCTTAAGACACCGCTCTTTAGCACGAGGTGAGCAAAAGAAGGATAGTCATTCTAACATGCCCGATAGCTTCTGGCTTATCGGATGTGGTGCACAACACATTTATAAACAAGACTATACTAGACATGGCTTGCAGACTCCCTGGGATACGACGTTGCTCTGATACCAAGTTTTTCACGCCCCAAACTCGAGGGACGCAACTGGCTCCTAATGCCAAAATTCAAGCACGAGCCGACCCTGCTGGACCATTTGCTACTAGCTCATGGTAGCCACACACAATTAAGAAAACAAACAAATATATCTCGGCTTAAAACTAAGCCCTAGCCCGGCAAGGCCCCTGTCAACTGATCTATAAAAGAAACAGCTAATCCCAAGATATCATATAAATAAATAGCCATCGAGCGCAAAAGTCCTAATTGGGCCCTCGAGGCCACCATGATATCTATACCAAAACTAAAAGCAGGTATATATCAATATAATATATCAAACCGCTCACAAGCTTCAGCAAACTAACAACATAGGCCAGTATGGCCTTAACGTAGCTATAGACCCCACACACTAGTCTGAAAGCCTCTAAGAGGAGTAAAGATTAGCGGGACAGGGCCCTAGCCTACCCATAAAGCTATATACAACAAAAGGTAACAAACATCCCAAATCTAGCAGCTCCGGAGGAAAGGCGCTAACCAATCAGATAAAATTCAATCCTGCTGCTGAGGAGCTCTACTCGGTTTTCTGTTAGGACATGCATGCAAGAATGCAGCGCCCCCAAGGCAATGGGGAGTTAGTACAAAATAATGTACAGAGTATGAAAGGCAATAGACTATGATGAGGTATCTTGATATATAGGGATAATCTGATAAATAAATCAAGGATAATATAAGTGTACTGACCTACTCCTAAATCTAAGCATATCAAAAGTAATAAAACAACAACCTACCCAAGCCCCTATAAGTTCAGCAGGTACAAATAGCACACAAGAGAACCTACTCAGGCCCCAATAGGCCTAGAAGGTGCCAATCAGCCTATAATCCCCTATCGGTAGTCCCTTAGCCCTATAGGCAGTACCATAGCCCTATAGGCAGTCTCATAGCCCTCCTATGCATTAATATAGCCCCGTAGGCAACACATAGCTCTCTTAGGCATCAACATAGCCTCGTAGGCAGCACATAGCTCTCTTAGGCATCAACATAACTTATAGACAACTCATAGCCCTCTTAGGCAACAACATGGCTATGTATGAAGCACACAGCCTTCTTAGGTGTCAATATAGCCATGTAGGCAACTCATAGCCCTTCTAGGCATCAATATAGCCCTGTAGGCAACTCATAGCCCTATTAGGCATCCATATAACCCTGTAGGTAGAACATAGCCCTTCTAGGCATAGATCACATTCCTGCAGCTAACCACAATTGCCCCAAGGGCAACAATAACAATCCAATCACTAAAAGCGAGCAATTTAGTTATAAGCAACCTAAACAAATAGCCTCTAAGTCGTGTCCAACATAGGGACGCTACTAACTGAATATGAATCCTGATAAGGGAGGATTATATCAACTCGAGCAGCCAACAATCACCAATATTGGCTAAAAGTGTAACAAGGATAACAACCCAATTACATTGCTCCTAAGCTTTAAGGAAATATGTCGTAAGTAGGGAGTAGCCTTAACATACCTTTCCAATGAACGGTAGAAAGACCGTAGTTCCTTCACGAAAGTTGTTCCTTATGTCCTAAGCTTCATAAACACTATATATACACAGCTGGTACACACCTATAAACAGTTCATAATTAATCTTAAATGGGCAGATTTTCCATATTGCCCCAACTTGTTGAAACGTCCGTAGAAATTAATAAAAACAACCATAAAAGGGTCCTGAAATAATTACCTTAGTTAACCAAGTGTAAACCTTGAAGAAAGACCAATAACTACAAATCTATATCTTCAAAAACCAGCTCCAAATGCAGTTAATAGAAGGGAAAAATGATTGCCACGTGTAGGGATTATGTATCTAGGCACAGGGGCAATGTTTAATGGTAGAAATCGTCAAAACCTAACCTTCATCATGCTAGAACTCCATAAGAACTCTCTCTTAAGCTTTCTCTCTGTTTTGGAACTGATATGGAATGTTTTCATGGCTTAAAACGTTAAATAAGCCGACATACCATATTTTTCACCCGACCTGGATTCTGCCCTGACAGTCCCTAGTAAAACCCTCATAACTTTTTGCGGTAAGGTCGGTTTGATACGGGGTTTTATGCTTTGCAAACTAGATTCGTAGGCCTTCGATTTAATGGGTGATAGGCCTTCTAACTCTTTATATATTGGGAGAAAACATCCAAGACATTTGACCCAAATTTTAGACAAATCTTTGAAAAGGAACTTATGATAACTTTCGCCAACTTTTATTTTGCCACTCACTTAACTTCAAAACTTGAGATACAACCCTTGAACACTTAAAATATGACATACCATATCATTTTTAATTTATAACTCACCCTCTTTGTCTTTCCACGAAGATACGAGTTAATAAACAAAAGTCGGGGTGTTACATTTTTTATCTTGAGTAAGCTGGATCGAAAGTCAATTGGAAAATAAGCGCAAACCTATTGGTGAAAACATGCATTGTGTTCCTCTTTTTGAGTGTGAGCATTGTATCAGATTCCTGATTTTAAATTGACTCATGTGTGTGTGAATATGGAATCATTCTTTGTGAAAGGGCATTTAGACACTTTTGTTGAGCTTGAACCTACACAAGTAGCAAGTATTGCGAGCATGAGAATCTTTGGTGATGGTGTGTCACAATTTGAATCTTTGAGTAGACAATTGATCCTTGCATAAATAAATTGAGTCTTGTTGTGTGCATTCATGATTTAGTCTTGTGTAGGACTGTTTGAGGCACCCTTTCTGAATGGCTGAACTTGAATTTCCTTGAGGACAAGCAAAGCCTTAAGTTGGGGGTGTTGATGAGTCCACAAATTGGACTTATTTAGGGCTTTGTTTTAATGGAAATAGTGTCCTTGAATGCTTGTTTTACCTCAATACCTGATTAAAATGCTGAAGTTTTAGGTATTTGAAGTTTTAGTGGAAGCATGGACACTTAGGTGCAAAACGAAGCGAATAGGGCTGAAAAGAACAAGAAATGGAATCCTGCGGATCGCCAAGTTTAACTTGGTGAGTTGCTGAAACGACATAAGCCGCCCTTCATTCCACTACGCAAAGCCTTGGAGGAAGTGGATCAAAAGGCGAGGGAAGGAGCAGTCGGCAGGTCGCCGATCAGTTCCGTGAAGCAGTACTGTACCACCCAATAATCCAGAATGCAAGGATGCTAAAGGCAAGACACTGAAGGCGATGAGCTGACCAAATGGCGGATTGCCGAGTTCATTCGCGATCTCGACTAATATCGCCGAACAATCCTCCGCAGCACAATCTGTGAAAACTATAAATACTATTTAGAGTTGTAGTCTTAAGAGAGTTTGAAGTGTGGAACAATTATTATTATTATTTTTACTTTAGAATATACTTTGGCTAATAGTTTTTTCTCTCATGTTTGGAGAGGGTTTTGTGGAGACTTGAAGAAAGGAGTTCTTCTTCCCTAAGTTGGAAGTGTGTCTTCTCTATTCACTTCCCTTTGCTTAATTCAAGGTTTAATTTCTTATACCCAGTTGATTTCTTTATCATGTTAGGTATAATTTCTTCTTTCTTGATGTGTAGGTAAAAACCCCATTCTTGGGGTGTGATTTAGCAAATATGGGTTGATATTCTTGTTGGGTCTTACTTGCTGATAGGTGAGATGTATATTAATGGTGAGTTCACCTAGTCGTTGTGGTTTAATCTAAAGGGTTTTTAGTTGCAAATACAAAGCCACCCATGTGTTTTCGGCTTGCCCGAGAGGGAGGTCGCGAAACAAAAACCACTAGACTGATGGCCCAAGGAATGGGTCGACATGAGGTTCAGCCCGAGAGGGTGAGCCCTAGTCCCATATCCTAACACTCAGCTCCCGAGAGTGAGTGGGGTAGCGTAGGCTGGTCTTCATGCGGCAAATAGGTGTCTGAGAGGAACGGATTTGAAACGGGGTAAGTTGCCCGAGAGGGAACTTATTTCCATTTAAAGCTTAGCCTAGTCACTATTTTCTTGCAAATTTCCTATTGAAAGCATGTACCCAACGATTTATCTCAACTTGTATTGTGGTCACATCCCAATAACCTTTCCCCATACTTGATTTTCTTGTTTATTTTGCCGTTTTAGCACTTGTTACAAAAACCCCATTTGATATTTGACAGTTTCGTGTCACCCTTTTTAATTTACTATGTCTTTTCTCGCAAATGTATTTAGCTACGACTAATTCGAATGAAATTCTAATTAGCTATTAATTCTCAAAACTGCTCCCTTGGGACACGACCCCAACCCTCGGTTGGGTTACTATATTATGGACGATCGTAGACACTCATACCGTAGGTTAGTGTCGTTGGTCACGATAAGCATCATATTACCTACAAGTTAAATCTCTAATACTCCCTCTGTTCACTTTTACTTGTCACTTATTCCTAAAATAGATTTTCATTTTTACTTATCACTTTTGACATATCAAGAAAAGACAATTATTTTTCCCATGTTTTACACTAAACATTAAATACTTATTCTCCAAATCATTTTTCAATGCCTAAAACTAATCATTAATAGGGATGATGTGGTAAAGTACTTATATCAATAATTGTTTTCTTAATGAGTATATCAAGTCCAACAATGACAAATAAAAGAGGGAGTAATTTATAAACTAAATGTACCATATTGAAATACTCTTTTTGTCCCATTGTATAGTTATATATTTGATCAAACAAGAAATTGTAATTGTTTTTCTTTAGAATTTGATGTCAAAGTTATTTCAAATATTTTTGTGACAATAAAGTTATGATTATTAGATATAAAAAGCAAAAGTTTCAAAATAATTTTTTTTTAAAGATGCTTTATAAATTGAGATAAAAAAACACTTGATTTCTAATATTACTTTATATAATATATGTATTCTCCTTCTTTTTATTTCATTGAATAAGCTTATGACTTATGATTATGTGCCTAAGTAATAAATTAGGAATTTAATTATGACTTTTAATTATTTTTGTTATTATTTGACCTTAAAAGAGGTAATTAAAAATATTTTTTATAAATTACCCAAATAATCTAAAAATTAGCTTATTAATTCAAAACTCTTGAAATATGTGAATTCAAATAGACTCTTATACATGTTAAATACAACAAATTAAAGCATGTAAAATAAATTTTCAAGTGATCCTTAATTTTTAGGTCGTGCACAACACATATACTAGTCTATTACTACACCAGTTCTATATATATATATATATATATATGCGTGAGTGTCATTACAAAAAAATTGATATATTATAATTAAAAACTTACCAAACAGAAAAATGTGGTTTTTTCTTCAGACCCGCTTAAGAGAAAATTGACATACATGAATTGAAGCAGAAGGAACATTACAATGCCGTTTGAGTCGATTTGTAATTAAAATAATAATAAATCAATTTACTTGATTTTAAAATTATTTTTAAAAAAATCACACAATTCATGCCGATCATGGCTACTTCAATTTTGTTTTATTTTTCAATTGGTTAAGTATTTGATTTTTACCTCTTTACTACAACAAAACCCCAAATTGCCAACAAATTTTATGAACAACTTAAATTGGTTAGTATTTTACTAACAAATTACCAACATATTTCTAACCGAATTATATTTTAAAACATAAAAGTGAAATTAACAGATTACCAACCAAAGTATAACTAAGTAAGTATTTTAGTTGTTAAATACAACGGGAAAAGTTGGCGCCAAATATAGCAACTTTCTATCAATGGATTATAACCTAAAATATTACTAATGCACACCTTTTGTTTGTAATATTACGAAGGAAATATATATCGGTTGGTAAATATGACAATAAAAACTGTTTATATAATTTATTAATAGATTATCATCGAATTAATAACCAACCAACAACAACATTTTGTTGCTAAATTTACCAACCACATATAAATGTGTTGGTAAATTAGTACGAAATGTAATTTGTTGGTAAACGTGCCAACAAATATCCAATCAGTTGGAATTTTTACCGACGGATAAAGATATAGTTTGTAAATTACTAGTATAATTAAAATAATTGGTAATATACCAACCGATCATTAATTCATTGGTAAAATTTATCAACATTAATTTTTAGTTGGTAATACTACATATGAATGTTGAGTTGGATAGTAACTATTACCTAGTGTGATTAAATTTACCGATAAATTATTAAATTACTAACTGATAATTGAATAGTTAGTAAATCTAGCAATTGATAAGTTAAATTATTTGGTGAATCATCATCTAGTTTTGAAACAATAAGTAAATTTAACAACGTAATATTGAATTGATATTTTTCCCGAATTTGAGCTTTAGTGATATATTTAATGATAGATTTATCTTTACCTACATATATTGTTACATTCACTAATAATTACTAATTTTGTCGATGCAAATTTTATCATGACTTTTTCTTAATTCTTTTTGAAAGAAAAAACAGGTGAAAATCTTTTTCCCTCCTAAACTTTGATTTAAAAATCAAACTCCCCCTACCCCAACTTTATACAATAATCATCCCCCCTTTTACCAAAATCTGTCCATTGACTCTAAATGTTAACAATTTGACCGATAACTACAAGAGAAAATAGTAATTTTCACTATTTGACTATTATTAATGGGGTGCCCTAATAAATTGATGGGTCCTTCACCTTCTACAACAACTCTTCTCTTTGTTGTTTAGTTGAAGCACATCATCAATCAGAAACTATTCATCTTCACCCTCTCGAGTAAATTTTTATGTGAGATTCTTTACTTTTGTACCAATTTATTTTTATATTGAATTTCTTTTTTAGTTATGAATTAAAGGATTAATCGTATTTCTATTTTCTTTGTTTCTTCAAAATGAATTTTAAGAGTGTGAAAGTGACATATTAATTAAGTGTATTTTAAAAAGTGTTTTGCAGATTTTCTAATATTGCACAATGTATATGATGCTTTCTTTTGCCCTAGACATGACTTTTTTTATATCTTTTTCTCTCTCTTCATAATAGAGAAAACTAACAATTAATCTATTGTATTATTTCAGAGATGCCATTCCCCTTATCAATACATTATCTTTATAAATGCTACCCAGTTTTAATGTGAATGATAATTGATATGGGATATTGAATTTGTTAGAAGATGCTCTTAATATTGTAACGGGAGGTTCTTCAACTTGGTTAGGAAAAACCACTTGCTTAGAAGCGGTTCATCCAAATACTGGTGATACAATGAAAGTGGATAATGATATAGATTTATGAATATTGTTCAATAGGTACAAAATTTTTGAGAAGACAAAGGTTCACATAAATCTAAATATAATAGATGAAAATCTTAAAGAAGTAGAAAGTGAAATTTTTCAATGGCCTGACGATGAAGAAGATGAAAAATATGGTTATTGTAAAACCCCGGATTCGAAAGAGGGCAACATAACAGATTTTTCAGAGATTACAAGTGCCAGTCACGGAGGCAAACCACGGCCCATGGGTATAACCATAGACCGTGGCCTTGGTCCGTGGACTTGGCACCCAAGTCTATCCAGAGGTTTTGGAACCACGGCTTAACCAACGGACCATCGGTCAGACCAAGGTCCGTGCTCCAAGACCCAAAACTCCAACTTTCTGACCACCAATGATGGCCGTGGAGGACGGTCCATGGTCCTTACCATGGTTCGCCAGTGGGGTTCTCGTGGGTCAGCTACTGGCAGTTACTTTAAGGGTAGTTGGATCTTTTCCTAATTATTTCATATTGATACTACGTCGTTTTGCCTATGTTTAGGACCTCTATATAAAATATTTCAACCCTCAAATTAGTTCATTCTAGTCATTATTTCCAAAACGCAAAAGAAATCCCTAAGTATTCCTCTCAAATATTTCTCTCTTTAGAACTTGAAGAAGAAGAAAGAGTTGGAGCTAGGATCAAGATAAAGTCTCCATTTATCAAGCATTTGTGGGCTTTTTAATCAAGGTATGATGGATTTTTCATCCATGGAATCCTTTCTTCCATGGAGTCTCTAAGATTTCCCCAATTGAGAAGATGAAACTCCCTAATTTGAGTTAGGGTGTCTTCCAATGTTGTGGGTATTGGTGAATGTTGATCTAATTTAGCGAATTATGATTGTTTATGGTTTAATTAATAGAATTACATGTTCTTAGGGTGAATTACATATATCCAAGTCTAACCCATGTCTAGATATATGAAATTTATGTACTATGGGTCTTATGCTATGAAAGGAGAATCTGTGGGTATAGATGTATTCTATCTAGGTTTGATGAAATACATTATAATTGAACCTTGTATGATGAATCATGATTGGAATTGCTTAGAGATTGAAGCTTATGAGATAGTTATGATATTTATTTGCTTGAGATTGAGCATATAGAATGACTATGAGATATAGTGCCTTGACAGTAAAGCTTATGTTGTCAATTGTTGACTATTGATGTATATGTTGTGGAAGGGATAGTTTCCACATGAATTATTATGTTATGAATGTGAAAGGCTTTCTCACATTTAATTATTCTAGGTTGAAAGGATTGCTCACCTAAAATGAATCTAATGCTAATGACTAAGATATTGATAAGGCTAGAGGTGATTACCCTTGACCTCCAAATGAGATGGATAGGAGGCGATTACCCGTATTCCATGAACTAGGATAAAGAGGTGATTACACTTATTCCTTAAAGTTGAACAAGAGGCGACACCCCATGTTCTTAAGATACGAATTGACAAGAGGTGAGTACCTTTGATCCTTATAGAATGACAAGAGGCGAATACCCATGTCACATTATGTTGGACAAGTGGTGAATACCCACGATCCATATATTGAGTTGGACTAGAGGCGAATACCCATGATCCATGTGTTAAGTTGGACTAGAGGCAAGTACCCATGATCCATCTATTAAGAAGGACTAGAGGGGACTACCCATGTTCCTTTATGGTAAGGCAAAGAGGTGATTCCCCATGTCTATAAAAGATAAGCTAGACTATGATATGAGGTATGATGAGCTTGGATTGTTGCTTGAGTTGTTTTCCATGATATGAATGATTAGAGGTGGATGACCCAAGCCTTGACTAATGATAAGTTGAGGTTACTTCAATAAGTACTCCTCCTATGTTATGATGATTTATGTACATTGATTATGCTTATGACTTTTATTATCTAACTCTTATGTTTATGATGATGTTTATGCTAGCTATCATATTTAGTACATGTTTGTACTAAAACATACTCTTGCCTACATTTCTTATCCAAATGTAGGGTCCGGCGATATCGACTCTCATCCCCATGGCTAGGAACCTAGTAGAGTAAGACTTCAAGATTGGTGAGTCCTCAGAGTATTCGAGGATATGGCCATCATTTCTCTTATGTTCTTTAATTTTATGATTTGTACACTATTGTATGGGTTGTGTCCCAAGATATTCATGTTTTAGATGGTTTGAGACAAGTGTAATAGTCTTCTACTTTTGATATAAGAATTTTATATTGGTTGAAAAATGTTTTAAATTTCTGCTCATTTCTATTATCTTATGTTAAGAAAGCTAAGTGGCTTATATGAGGCCTCTCGGGGTCTTGTATGCCATGTTACATCTAGGGGAAACTCTTGGGTCGTGACAAACTTGGTAATCAGAGCACAAGATTTAGAATGGTTCTAGGATGTCTCAAAAACCGCGTCTAGCAGAGCCTTGTTGATGTGTGAAGCGCACCACATTTATGAATGAGAGACTATTAGATGCTTAAGAAACTTCACTTTTTCACTTCTCTAAGTCGTGCGATAGAGTTTAACTCTATAAGGTCTTTATCCTAATCCTTACCCGATTGTCTACATGATATGACTACTAGAAGGGCTTTTGCAATAAGGACCGGGGAGAAGAGATTAACCAAAGAGCTCCTCTTCAAGCTCCAGTTGACCCTTTGGCGGACGAAGTGACCATTGCGGAATTTAGAACGGCTTTTCAAGTGTTGGATGAAGTTGTGACAGCCCAAGCCAATACGGCAGTGGTCAACCCCGTGAACTCAAATGTGGGTACGACTGCATCATGAGTAAGGGACTTCACAAGGATGAATCATCTGGAATTTTATGGTTCTAAAGTTTAGGAAGATCCTCAAGAGTTTATTGACGAAATCGATAAGGTGTTGGCTATCATGGGAGTGATTTCATGGAGAGGGCGGAATAGGCCGCTTATCAAGTTAAGGGGGTTGCTCAAATTTTGTTCAACCAATGGAAGGAGGCAAGAATGGTAGATGCAGATCCCTTGGAATGGAAAAGGTTTAAGTCCACATTTCTGTATAGGTTCTTTCCTTTTGAAATGAGGGAGGTTAAAGTGCTTGAGTTCATTAATCTTCGGCGAGGACATATAAGTGTGAAGGAATATTCCTTGAGATTTAGTTAATTGTCTAAGTATGCTACTTCTATAGTTGCCGACTCTAGGGCAGGCTGAGCAAATTCATTTCGGGTGTGTCTGAATTGGTTGTAAAAGAGTGCCATATTACTAAACTTGTCGCTGACATGGATATTTCTATTCTAATGGTCCATGCCCAACAAATTGAAGAGGAAAAGCTCAAAGAGAGGTCTAGAGAATTAAAGAGGGCAAGAACGGATGATGGTAACTATTCATACTCTAGGTCCGGTGGATGTGGTCGTTTAAGGTTTCGACAAAGGTTTTCTAGGCAAGGTTCTTCTAAGTCTCCCCAAGGTTCAACAATTAAAGGGTGTCTACCCTAAACCTCAAGGAGGTGGTAATGGGTCTTCTATGCCTAATTGTACTAAGTGTGGAAGAAAGCATGAAGGCAAATGTCAAGTGGGTTTCCAATGCTTGTTATGGTTGTGGTAAGATGGATCACAAGTTAAGGGATTGCCCTTCGGTTGATAAGAAAGAGGGAGATAATCATCGTAGGGCTCAACCCTATCCTTCATTTGGTCTAAGTGGTTTGGGTGCTAATGCTTCTAAACAAAATAGGTTTTATGCTCCTCAAACTCAAGGTGAACAAAAAGGGTCTCCCGATATGGTTATCGTTATGTTGAAAGTTTTCCAACTAGATGTATATACTTTACTTGATCCCGATGCTACTTTGTCTTTTGTGACGCCATATGTGGCAATGAGATTTGATGTGTTTCCCAAAGTGTTGTTAGAACATTTTTCTGTCTCTACTCCTGTTTTATGATTCTTTGTTTGCTGAGAGGGTATATAGAAAGTGTCCCATGTACTTCTCCCATAGAGTTACTCGTGTTGACTTGGTAGAGCTTGATATGCTATATTTTGATGTAATCCTTGGGATGGATTGGTTGCACTCTTGTTATGCTTCTATTGATTGTAGAACTCATGTAGTCAAGTTCCAATTCTTGTATAAGCCTGTCCTAGAGTGGAATGGGGGGAAGTTCTATGCCGAAAGGTCGGTTTATTTCTTATATTAAAGCTAGAAAGATGATTTCTAAGGGTTGCTTGTACAATTTTGTTAGGGTGAGGGATATGGATTCCTAAACCCCTAGTCTTGAGTCGGTTCCCATTGTAAATGAGTATCTGGAAGTGTTCCCACATGATCTACCCGATATTTCTCCCGAAAGGGAAATAGATTTTGGTATTGACCTTCTCCCAGATATGCAACCTATTTCTATTCCTCCTTATAGAATGGCTCAGGTTGAACTTAAAGAGTTAAAGGATCACTTGAAAGATTTGTTGGATAAAGGTTTCATCCGACCGAGTATCTCTCTGTAGGGTGCTCCAATTTTGTTTGTTAAGAAGAAAGATGGTTCACTCTGAATGTGTATTGACTATCAACATTTGAATAAGGTGACCAATTAGGAATAAGTATCCTTTTTCCAAGGATAGATGATTTGTTTGACCAACTCCAAGGTGCAAGTTACTTCTCTAAGATCGACCTTAGATCGGGTTATCACCAATTACGGGTGAATGAAGATAATATTCCAAACACGACTTTTAAAACCCGGTATGGTCATTATGAGTTCTTAATGATGTCGTTTGTCTTGACTAATTCTCTGGCGACATTTATGGATTTGATGTATAGGATGTTTTCAGTACAAAAAAAACAACTTTTAGTGGTAATAAATAAACACATTAAGAAAGAGTGCTAAAGTCATTACCGAAATTAGTTAAGTATCAGTAGATCCAATATTGCTAAAGTCTTTAGGGACATATATAAATGAGTGCTAATTGCTGCTAAAAATGCATATTTAGCGGCAATTGAGCTATTGCCATTAATTAATTGCCACTGAAGATCATTTTTGATGAAGTGTTAGACAATACCTTGACATATTTTTTATTGTGTTTATTGATGATATTTTGATTTACTCACGGAGTGAGAATGATCATATTGATCATTTGAGGATTGTGTTGCAAATCCTTAAGGAATAACAACTCTTTCCAAAGTTTAGCAAGTGTGTGTTTTGGCTAAGGTTCGTAGCTTTCCTTGGTCATATTGTGTCAAGTAAGGGTATTGATGTCCATCCTAAGAAGACGGATGCGGTCAAGAGTTAGCTTATACCTCTATCACCCTCGGACATTAGAAGTTCCTTGGGTTTGGCCGGTTATTAGCGAAGGTTTGTTGAAGGGTTTTCTTCCATTGTCTCTCTATTAACGACTTTGACTCAAAAGAAGGATAAGTTTGTATGGTCCGAATTATGTGAGAAGAGTTTCCACGAATTGAAAGATAGACTTACTTCTGCTCTAGTTTTGACTTTATCGAAAAGGTCGAATGGTTTTGTGGTATATTGTGATGCCTCGAGAATAGGGTTGGGATATGAGCTTATATAAAATGGAAAGGTTATTGCCTATTCTTCTAGCCAACTTAAGGTCCATGAGAATATTTATCCGACCCTTAATCTTGAATTAGCGGTGGTGGTTTTCGCCTTAGAAATATGGAGGCACTATTTGTATGGTGTTTATGTAGATGTGTTCACCGACAACAAAACCTTGCAATATGTGTTTAATCAGAATGATCTGAATCTTCGCCAAAGAAGGTGGACTGAGTTATTGAAAGATTATGATATGAGTGTTCTCTATTACCCTGGTAAGGCGAATGTAGTGGATGATGCTCTTAGTAGGTTGTCTATGGGTTGTGTTGCTCAAATTGATGACAATAAGAACGGATTGGTACAAGATGTACATAGATTGGCCTGTTTGGGTGTTCAGTTAGTGGATTCCACCAAGGGTGGTGTTATGGTTCACAATTGTTCTGAATCGTCTTTTATGAGTGATGTGAAAGCTAAGTAATGTCTTGATTCGACCTTGGTAGAATTGAAATAAGTGGTGCCAACAAGTCCGTTGAGGTTTTATCCCAAGGGGGAGATGGGGTACTTAGATACCAAGGTCGATTATGTATTCCTAATATTGATGACTTAAGCGAACAAATCTTGAAAGAAGCTTATAGTGCTCAATATTCCATTCAACTGGGAGCCACCAAGATGTACCGTAACTTGCGGGAGATAGATTGGTGTAATCGGATGAAGAATCATATTGTGGGGTTTGTGGCTAAGTGTCCAAATTGCCAACAGGTTTAAGTTGAGCATCATAAATCGAGAGGTTTATCCCAAGACATTAGCATTCCCACTTGGAAGTGGGAAGACTTGAATATGGACTTTCTAGTAGGGTTACCACGTACTCAGCAACAACATGATTCGATTTGAGTCAT
The DNA here is from genome assembly GCA_036250505.1 of Solanum acaule. Classification (NCBI taxonomy): domain Eukaryota; kingdom Viridiplantae; phylum Streptophyta; class Magnoliopsida; order Solanales; family Solanaceae; genus Solanum; species Solanum acaule. The sequence goes on along the minus strand of JAJOOR010025118.1, from coordinate 2,422 downwards.
AGTAGACTGAATGACGAATCGGCCCATTTCATTCCCATTATAGTTTCTTATGCAACAGAAGACTATGCTAAGTTATATTTAAGGGAAGTGGTAAGGTTGCATGGTGTGCCCTTGTCTATTATCTTCGATAGATGTACTCAGTTTTTAAAAAAGGTGTTGGCACGAAAGTTAAGCTTAGAACGACTTTTCACCCACAGACCAATGGGCAAGTGGAGCGAACGATCAAAACTTTAGAGGATATGTTGAGAGCATATGTCATCGATTTCAAGGGAAATTAGGATGGTCACTTGTCGTTGATAGAGTTCACTTATAATAATAGCTACCATTCTAGTATTGGTATATCCCCCTTTGAATCTCTTTATAGGAGGTACAGATCTACCATACGGTGGTGTGAGGTGAGTGAAGTTTCCTTGATAGGACCCGAATTATCTCATGAGGGTATGGAGGAAGTCTGAATTATTAGAGAGAGGTTGAGAACAACCCAAAGCCGACAAAAGTCCTATGCCGATGTGAAAAAAAAAGACCTTTAGTTTGAGGTTAGTGATTGGATCTACTTGAAAATCTCACCCATGAATGGTGTGATAAGATTCTGGATGAAAGGGAAGCCTAGTCCCCGATACATAGGCCCGTATCAAATTTTGAGACGTTTTAGTAAGGTTTCTTAAGAGCTTTATTTGCCGAATGATTTTGCAATGTTGCATTCGGTGTTCCATTTCACTATGCTTAAGAAGTGTGTTGGAGATCCGACATCCATAGTTCCCCTACAAGTCTTGGGGGTTGATGGAAGTCTCTCTTATGAAGAGGTACCGGTAGAGATCCTAGACCGGCAAGTTAAGAAGTTGAGAAACAAGGAAATTAGTTCCGTGAAGGTATTATGGAGGAATCATTTAGTTGAGGGTGCTACTTGGGAGGCCGAGATCGATATAATGTCCCGCTATCCACATCTTTTTCCTTCTACTCTAGCTTGAGGTAACGAGTCTCCTCATGATTTACTCATTGTTTAAAGTCATGTGTGTTTTAGATGTTCCCATGATTTTCTTATGTTATGCATGTTCATGAAAATTTGTGTTTTGAAAGAAAAAAGGTTTATATGATTGATTTTCTTCATGTTGTAGTGCATTGAGTATGAATCTAGTATAGACTTCTTAAGATGACTTGATGAACATGCATTAACTATGCTTTTTGAGATCTTATTGCATATGAGCTCCAAAAGATTGTGTTAAGCATGCTTTTAGCTTGGAGAAGGTAATTCATCCTTGAACATGAGTAAATGTTGAAGTTTCATGCATATTGGGTTGCTAGTTGTAGTTCTTACCTTCCCTTGAGATGCATTTGAGTATGATTAACTTGGAGTTGATGTTTCCTCCTTATTTATGTGAATTGCATTCATAATGTGCTAATAGAGTAAGTTTCAAACCTTATATGATGTTTGAGAACGTCCTAGCTTGGAGTCAATAGTTCCTCCTTGGTTGTATGCATTGCATTGTAGGTTGGGTTACTAGTTCCTCTCCTACTCTTTTAGAACCTGTTTAAAACTCATTCGAGGATGAATGGTCCCAAGGGAGAGATAATTTTACACCCCAAATTCGACAGAGGGCAACATAACAGATTTTTCAGAGATTATAGGTGGCAGCCACAGAGGCCAACCACAGAGGCTAACCACGGCCTGTGGGTAGAATTGTAACGACCCGAGAGCATCCCCTAGTCGTTACCGGTGTATTCGACCTCTCGGAGGTCTTATACAAGCCCTTAGCATTCGCCATAGCATTTATCATGGAAAATAGCGGAAAATTTAAAACTTTTTCATAATATAACACAAGACATAAAAGTCACCTCATTAAACCTTTAATACAAAATCGGAATACGATGTCTCAAGGTAGCCATCTTAAAACATGACTACAACACAAGAGGGACACAACCCTTACAATACAAAAGAAACTACTAGCTAGCACATAGAACTTAAGGAAACTCTTTAACATAAAGTTCCTTGAATCTTTAAGGACACACCAGAACTTGGGAATAGTAAGCCAAGCTCATCACTTCTAGGAAAGACCCTTTAGTCACCATCACTTACACTTGGTGTAAAAGATGAAGAAGAATGGTGTTAGTAGAAAAATGCACTAAGTATGATTACCATGCAAAACATGCTTTGAAAAGGACATTTAGTTGGAAACTATGCATCATGCCTTTTAGAGAAACTTCATGAACATTTAGTACAATAGGAACAATATAAACCACCTATATTATCATACACATGGAAACCATTCATAATAGCACAGAGAGCCACTTATAACATTTTAGGCACATTCAATGCATACAATACATTACCTTCCTCTTTATCTTAACTCCTTTCCTCAAGCAACCCTTAGGGAATACTTGGTGCAATGTATCACCTTAAGGTTACCAAGGGTGAACTTACATA
>JAJOOR010025117.1:0-28939 GCA_036250505.1 Solanum acaule | reverse complement strand
GTATGTCCTCATGGATTCGAGGATAAGACTTTTAAGTTCTTTTGTTCATGTAATAGACTTAATAGACTTCTTTTGATTGTAAAGGGCCGTGTCCCTACTTATGTTTTGTGACTGTGTCTAAGATGGCCATGTGAGACTTAGACTTTAGCTGTGTGTTTTTAAAGTTGTTTTAATGAAGTTTAAATGTGTTGATGTAAATAAGTTTTTTTGATTATTCCGCACTATTTTCATTATCAAATGCAACGAATGACTATGTGGCTCGTATAAGACCCCTTCGGGGTCGAATACGCCATGTTACGACTATGGGGTACTCTCGGGTCGTGACAATAATAGTGACTGGGCTAAGCTTTAAATGGAAATAAGTTCCCTCTCGAGCAACTTACCCCGGACACCCATTTGCCGCATGAAGACCAGCCTACGCCTTACCCCACTCACTCTCTCGAGCTGACTGTTAGGATATGGGACAAGGGCTCACCATCTCGGGCTGAACCTCATGTCGACCCACTCTTTAGGCTATCGGTCTAGTGGTCTTGGTTTCGCAACCTCCCTCTTAGGAAAGCCAAAAACTAGTGTGTGGCTTTGTATTTGAAACTACAAACCCTTTAGGTTAAACCACAACCACTAGGTGAAATCACCATTAAACTACATCTAACCTATCAGCAAACAAGACCCAACAATAATATCAACATATATTTGCTAAATCACACCCCAAGAATGGGGGATTTTAGCCACACATCAAGAAAAAACAAAATAGACCTAAAATGATACTAAAATCAAATGGGTATAAGAAATTAAACTTTGATTTAAGCAAAGGAAGAAGAATGGAGAAGACCCACTTCCAACTTGGGGAAGATGAAATCTTTCTTTCTTCAAGTCTCCCAAAAACCCTCTCCAAACTTGAGAGAAAATATCCAAAAAAGTACTATTCTATTTTGAACATAATAATAATGGTTCAGAACTTATAAAATTAATAACTAGTTTAGTATTTCAAGACTTCAGAGGCGAATCTTTCGGTGAAGTTAGTCGATGCCGCCGAATGACTGGCACTTCTTCTGTTTTATTGCCTTTTCATGCTTGCCTTCAGCATCCTCACGTTCTAGACCATTGGGTGGTATAGTACAGCTTTGCGAAACTTTTGGGTGACGCGTCGACTGCTCCTTTCATCGCCTTTTTGATCTTCTTCCTTCAGGGCTTTGTATATTGGAACAAAGGGCGGAGTTTGTCCTTTAGGGGAATCGCCAAAGGTTCTAAGCGATGTTCATGCTTCAGCTTCTTCGTTATTTTTAGCTTTTTTGTTCCTTTTTGCGCCTAAGTGTCCATGCTTCCACTAAAACCTCAAATACCTAAAACTTAAGAATTTTCATCAGATATTGAGACAAAATAAGTATTCGAGGATAATATTTCTATCAAAATAAATCCCTAAATAAGTCCAATTTGTGGACTCATCAACATCCCCAACTTAAACTTTTTCTTGTCCTCAAGCAAACTTGAGTTCAGCCGTTCAAAAAGGATGTCTCAAACAGTTCTAGACAAGACTCAATCATGAGTGCACACAACAAGACTCAATTTACTTTTGCAAGGATCAATTGTGTGCTAAAAGATTCATGTTGTGACACACCATTACCAAAGATTCTCATGCTCGCAATACTTGCTACTTGTGAAAGTTCAAGATCAACAAAAAGTATCTAAATGCCCTCATATGAAAAATGATTCCATATTTAAACACAAAGGATAATCATTTCAATATCAGGAATCCGAAAGAACGCTTACACTCAAAAAGAGGAACACAATGCATGTTTTCACCCATAAGTTTGCCCTTATTTTCCAATTGACTTTCGATTAGGCTTACTCAAGATAAAAAAGGTCTTTCTAAGGCTGGTAATGGAGCTGAGTACAAAGGTATGGTTATTTAGGCTCAGTGACTTTTTCCTCGTGAGTTGTGGCATTCTCAAGGCATTCCCTTCTTTTCCTTTATTAATTCTTTTTCTAGTGCTTCTAAGTCACATTTTTTTTTATTCTCCTCCATGGATTTCTTGAAACCCGATTCCCTTCGTACTTTATTCCACATTTCATTTTTTTTAATTGAATTGAATTGAAGGGGTTCCATTTTTATGCAATACCATGGGTTATGGGGGACTTTTCTTGCACTTCTTGACTTCTCCTTTTCATTTTCACCATACCCCCAAGTTGGCTATTCGCTAAACCACAACTCAAGAGGATTGTAGGTAGTGGTTCAAGTAAGGTCTAGGGTTCATCAAGGTTCTTCCAAAGAAAGGTAAGGCTCAAAGGGTGTTCAAAAGAGTTTCACACGCTCACGGGTAGGCCACCGAAGAGGTATATGTCAAATTTGGCTCATACTCTTTAAAATTGCCTAAGATCATCTCAAGGGGAAACCTTTCTAAATCAATCAGGCTAACATAGCAAATTCTAGGTTTATTCATGCAAGTTTCAAAGCAAGCTAATCACACAAGGCATTGACACTTAAGTCAAACAAGACTACACACTTTCTCTAGTGTGCAACGGTCATTACAAGAGAATCAATTTGATAAATGGCTAATCATAACGAGCTGCAACGAGTTCACATATTGTCTATGCAACTTCATTGGGCCTTATCGTAGCCGTACATTCATGTTCATTCAAATGAGAGAACTATTCAAGTCATCGGTATTGATCGAAACCGAGACTCAAATTTTTGCTAAAGAATAGCCAGATTCAACTCACGAAGGGTGGCAAAAATGTGCGAAAAACTCAATCATTTTGCTATTACAAATAAACAGAAACAGACACAGAGCCACAAGCTCAAATAATCGCAAAGCAGTTTTAAAAATACAATTAAAAATAGACAAACCCAAATCTTTACAAAACACAGATATCCATAGCAAGCAACTAAAGATGTGCCCCACCCCACCACAATAAAAATATATTTGTCCTCAAATATATAACAATAATCTAGAGGTCAATTTAAAGAAACACAGAGATAGGGCTAGAGAATAATTTTGGCGAGGCAGCTATTTCAAGTTGGAGTCCTTCAACAGATGTCGCGTAAAGTAGAAGGTATGTTGGGGACATTTGGTGCATTGCCGTATGATTCATCAAGCTCTGTACAACTTTTCTTAGCATTCTAATGCGCCTATCTTCAACCCACGCTCTCGAGTGATTAACCAACTGCCTTTTTGTGCGTTGGCTTGCATCTGATCCTGTTCGTTCCCATTCGGTGGTCGTGTTTTGGTTTCTGAGTGATTCGGCGCTTCGCCAAACAAATTTTTACTTCGCCGAGTTTTACAGAACATTTCAGCAGCTGTGGATGTTCAAATGATGGTGACCATCTGGGTCGCTGATTAGGTGGGAGATTCGCAGAAACTATTCTGAGCTCGCCGAGATTTACAGACTCCATATTTTCAAGATATCTTAAGTCAAACAACGGAATAGATTTGATCACCGGCTTCTTCAGCAACTCGCCAACTAGGTTTGCTGCTCGCCATTATGCACCTCTTTGGCACCTATTACACCTCAGTCTGTAAAACTAATACACTATTATTTTACTAGTACGCCAATATAAGATAATATGGGGTTTTAGGTTGCCTCCCAAACAACGCCTGAGTTAACATCGCGGCACGACGCAAGTGAAGGACTACTCTTCATCCTCGGAATCACCCATGGTTTAATTAGGTGAATCTTCATTGAACGGAGGATAGTGACCCATCATTAAATGGGTGATTTGAGCATCCTGCATTTGAATTGTCATGGAGTGAGAGGCTGACGCTTAGTTTAGTATTTTGACGTTTTCCTTTATCTCATTCAACATCTTCTCATGTGCCTCAATCTTTTGTTAAATGACTGACAGAGCTTCATCATCATGTAGACCTCTCTACTTCTTCCCATGGCTACATTCTCGAATGGAGGAGTGCTTTTCTTTCCCCATGGCTTGTACCTCCAATTTTGTGACTCTGGTAGATAGAACATTCAACTATGTAGCTAGTGCGTCCCACTCCTGCTTCTTTTTGACTTCTTTGTTGGCTTCTTCCATGCCATTAAGGAGTTTTGCTACAACTTCATAGGGCTGGTGTAGCATACCTCCCTGTCAAATTTGATCAGCTATATCTTTATTCCCGGGTCCTAGACCCTTGTATAAGCACTCCAGTAGCCCCTTGTCTATCATCCCGTGAGATGGGCATGGTTGCAACACCGCTTGAAACTTCAGCCACATTTCCTGAATAGTCTCATCCCTTTCATGTTTGAAGGTGAGGAGGTTGTCCCTAAGGTTCAATAGTTTCAGAAGGGGATGATCCGTGTGGTATCCATAGTGGTTTTCCATCCTTAGATCCCTGCTTTGATATTCAAACTAGGAAAACAAAACTACAATTTAGATTAGTAACACTAAAACTAGAAAGAATCAAACAATTTATTTAAGTACGAATTCCCAAATAACACCACTCCCCGGTAGTGGCGCCATTTTGATGCTTACCATGACCAACGACACTAACCTAAGGTATGAGTGTCTATGATCGTCGATAGTATAGTAACCCAACTAAAGGTTGGGGTCGTGTCCCAAGGGAGTGGTTTTGAGAATTTTTAGAAAATTAAAATTTAGCTCTAACTAGTCGTAGCTAAAGACATTAACGATTAAAACATAGTAAATTAAAGGGGGCGACACAAAAGTGTCAAATATTGATTTGGGGGTTTTGTCACAATTAGTAGAAATAACAATAATAACAAGAAAATCAAGTATGGGTAAGAATTCTTGGGTTGTGACCGCAATACAAGTTGAGATAAGTAGTTGGGTACATGCTTTTGAAAGGGAATTTGTAAGACAATAGTCACTAGGCTAAGCTTTAAATGGAAATAAGTTCCCTCTCGGGCAACTTACCCCGTTTCAAATGTGTTCCTCTCGAACACCCATTTGCCGCATGAAGACCAGCCAACACCTTACCCCACTAACTCTCTCGAGTTGAGTGTTAGGATATGGGACAAGGGCTCACCCTCTCGGGCTGAACCTCATGTCGACCCACTTCTTAGGCCATCAGTCTAGTGGTCTTGGTTTCGCGACCTCTCTCTCGGGCAAGCCGAAAACACATGTGTGGCTTTGTATTTGGTACTACAAATCCTTTAGGTTAAACCACAACTACTAGGTGAAATCACCATTAAACTACATCTAACCTATCAGCAAGCAAGACCCAATAATAATATCAACACATATTTGCTAGCTCACACCCCAAGAATGAGGATTTTAGCCACACATCAAGAAATAACAAAATACACCTAAAATGATACTAAAATCAAATGGGTATAAGAAATGAAACCTTGATTTAAACAAAGGAGGAAGAATGGAGAAGATCCATTTCCAACGTGGGGAAGATGAAATCCTTCTTTCTTCATGTCTCCCAAAAACCCTCTCCAAACTTGAGAGAAAATATCCAAAAAAGTGCTATTCTATTTTGAAAATAATAATAATTGTTCAGAACTTATAAAATTAATAACAAGTTTAGTATTTATAGAATAGATGGATTGTATCATAATAGTTCAAGAATAGAAGCATGTAATCATGAATTAAAATATATTGAGGTATATATATGATGAATCATGACTAGTAAAGCTTGAGATTGAACTTATATGGTGAATTATGACTAGAATTATTTAATTATGAAGATTGTGACTAGAATGTCTTGAAACCTAGATATTTATGATGATAGATTGGAGTAAAGCTTTGAGAGTGAGACTTGTACTCATGAATGTTGAATCACTAGGGCTTTGAGAGTAATGTTAATCTGATGATTAGAAGTCTAATAGGTAGAATTGTGGTGAAAGGCCTATACTCACCTAACCTACCTTATAAATGCTTGAATGTATAAAGGGATAAGATCACTTGAACATGGATTAATTGTCATGGACATCCTTCCATGACACAAGAATGCTAAATAAGGCTTAATAGTGAATCTTGGGGTGTATGCTTGGCCCCAAGTGAATATTGACAATGAGATGGACTGTCACACAAGGTAGGGTCCGGGCTCCAAGTATAAAGGAGAAACATACCTAGTTGAAGTGAGGACTATTCAAGGTAAAGGGGGAACTCTTGTTTTCCCAAAGTTAGGTCTCATAATATGGAAGCCTTCACATAGTAGAGTTAGGGTTTCTAGTAGAATTCTCCATATCCAATGAACTTAGACATGCTTAAAGAAGGAGTATCTCATCGGGTTAAACCTAATAATGAATTAAGATGTGTTTAAGGGAGTACCTCATAGTGTTCTAGGTTCTAAAGAGAGGAACTAGTTTCCAACCAAGAAGTATGAGTATGAGGACCTAAAAGTTGTACCTAGCATGGATAGGATTATGGGGGCTTATTCATGCATTGCACAAATATGACTTATGGTTATTCAAGAAAGTGTTCTACTATATGATGTATGTTTAGATATGATTGTGCTATAGTTGCCTTTCTTGTCATAATTGAGTACATGTGAGAGATTCCCTTGGTTAGAAGAATTAAGCTAAGGATGATGTCCTAAGAGGCTGAGTAAGTATGATGGCCTAACGTGGTACTAAGTGTGAGTAGGATTATGGGGTCTTACTCATACATTGCACAAGTATGACTTGAAGCTACTTATGAGAGTCTAAGACTTGACTATTGATATGGACTTTGTTTAGTATGACGAAAAGGGATACTTAACTTGGATGGGATTATGGGGTCTTGTCTATACCTTGCACAAGTATGCTTTGAGGTTACTTGAAATGGTTGCCTTGTGATATGAAAGACTAATGGTGAAATAATGCTCATATGATGCTTATGTTGGAGACTTTACTTATGATTATGATATTGTCTCTTATGCTTATAGTTTGATGTTTCATGAAGTATTGGATTATGTCTTATGTTGATTAACCCTTGTGATATTATGTTGTCTATCATATTTAGTACTTTTGTACTAACGCTTAGTTTGCCTATATTCTCATCAAATGTAGGGTTCGGAGATTTGAGTTCCATTCTTTAGGATAGGTTTCTAAGGAGCAAAGAGTTTAAGATTTGGGTGAGCCCTCATAGCTTCGAGGACAAAACAACTATTTCCTCTATGTCTTTTATTTTCATGTCTTGAGACTATTGCATTGGCTGTGTACCAAAGGTTTTATTCAAAGTTGGTTTAGATGGTTGAGATAAAGTGTATTAAAGACTTCCACTTGCTTTTATAAAAGACTTTGATTGTATGGATAAAGTTTTTTAAATTTCCGCACATTTCTATTATCATAGGTTATGATATGCTAAGGCCTTGTATGAGACCCCTTCGGGGTCATGCACACCATGTTACTTCTAGGTTGTACCCCTGGGTCGTGACAAACTTGGTAATCAGAGCACAATGTTTAGAATGGTTCTAGGATTGTCTCAAACCATTTCTAGTAGAGTGTTGTTCATAAATGTGAAGCGCGCCACATTTATGAATAGGAGGCTATTGGATGTTTAGAAAACTTCACTTCTTCATTTTCTAAGTCGTGCCATAGAGTTTGTCTTTATTAGGTCCTTCTTCTAATCTATGCCCTATGGTTTTTTGGGGTATGGCTAATACAAGGGCAAATGCTAGGAGAGATGAGAAAGGCAATGTGGAGCAAGAGGTTCCCCTCAAAGTTCCACACCAAGATCCTCCTGAAGCTCCAATTGATCCTATAGGGGAGAATGTGACTCATGCGAAATTTAGGTCCACTATGCAATTGTTTGCTCAATCACATAACGGCTCAAGTCAATTGAGGCATGGCAACATCGGTGAACCATAATGTGAATTCCACGACTTTAAGGTAAGAGTGTTTTTGAGAATGAACCTCCGGAGTTTTATGTCTCCAAAGTTGAGGAAGATCCTCAAGGTTTTATAGATGAAGTGTACAAGATTCTTGCTATCATGGAATTGACTTCAGTAGAGAAAGCGGAGTTAGCTGCTAATCAATTTAAAGATGTAGCACAAATTTTGGTATGAACAATGGAAAGACAATAGGCCGGTAAGAGCGGGCCCAATAGAGTGGGAAGGGTTCAAAGAATCATTCCTTGATAGGTTCTTTCCCCGAGAGTTGATGGAGGCCAAGGTGGAAGAGTTTATCAACCTTAGGCAATTTAGCATGAGTGTTAAGGAGTACTATCCAAGTATGTTCCATCTATGGTGTCGGATTCGAGAAATAGGATGAGTAGGTTCTTCACGGGTTTGTCCGAGTTGGTTGTAGAAGAATGACGTACGACAATGCTTATTGATGACATGGATATCTCTAGGATTATGGTGTATGCTCAACAAATTGAGGAGCTGAAACTCAAGAAGATGAATAGGGAGGCAAAAAGGGATAGGACCAATGAGTGGAACTATTCTAATGTTGTAACATCTGGAAAATTAATAGGTGAAACGAGAGCCTAATGTTTGAGTCAAAAATTTTTATACAGGCACTCTTGAACGTTGCCTTAGCCTTCACTGCCCTTAGAAGCTCTCGTGAACCAATGCCTTAGCCGTGTAGGCATGGACGCAAGTTAACTCGAGGGTTCAAGGAGCTTGGAAGGTTCCATTCCCCTTGGAGGCCCTCGTGAACAAATGCCTTAGCCATTTTTGAAAATGAGGAAGTTCACTTGAGGGTTCACGGAAGGTGGAAGTCTCCACTGCCCGTGAAGAGCATCTCGTGGACAATGACTTAGCTACATGGGCGAAGGACATGAGTACAAGTGAGGGTCCACGACACGTGGACAAGCTAACTCCCCGTGTAAAGCCCTCGTGGACTATGCCTTAGCTTCGGGAGCAAAATTCACAATTCCACATGAGGGACCACGACAGGTGCTGCAGTACATTGCTTGTGGAAGCTTTGATGGTACTTGCCTTAGTTTTTTTTAAGGCAGTCCATGTTGGGGGCAAGGGGCAATTTTGTAATTTTAATTATAACTCCAAATTAAATGGGTATATTTTATATTATTTTTAAGTAAGTATATAAGGTATTTTAAGTCATTAAACACCCAAACAAAATCATTCTCACAAAGACCCAAATCAAAATCAAAAGTTCATCTTCCTCACAATATTTCTCTCTCTAAAAACCCAGGAAGAAGAAGAAGAAGAAGACGAAGAATAGTCAAAATTGAAGCTTGGGCTTGAAGAAATCAAGGGTTTTTCATCAAATTCTTTGAGGATTCATCATCAAGGTATGGTACTTTTCATCTTTGGGTAGATTTCACTCAAAGAGGACCTTCAAAACTTGATTTCAAAACTTCCAATTTTCCCCAATTTCAAGGGTTTTTTTCGAGCACCATGGGTTCCCTTTAAAAATGATTTCAATGCTTGAATTATGTTGGGTTATGATTGAATTGATAATTTATGGTTGAATTATGGTGAAATTCTGCTAAGAACCCATGGATGCCCTCTATTGTTAAATTGTGATCTTAATTGGATTAATGATTTTAGAAGCATGTAAATGGGTCTTGTATGAATTAATTGAATTGTGTTATTACCCATATCTAATGTACAAATTCTAGATGTTGGGTTGAATGTGATTCATGATTCTTGATGGGTAATTTATGAGAATTTGTACATGAACATGAGAATTATGCATGTTCTTCAAGAATTACATTGATAATGAAGATTCTATGACTATGGTGTAATTGTGGTATTGATTGGAAAGGTCACTCCCACCTATACCCTTACACATTATTATGCATGAATTATTATGACTATGATGATCTTGTTGTGTTGAATGACAGGCTATTCTCATGAACACACTATGAACATGATGTGAAAGATTTACTCACATATTGATGATTCTAAGGTTGAAAAGACATTCTCACCTAACGAATCTATAATCTATCATGATACCATGTTGATTTGAGTGCTAGGGAAATCTTTTATGAACACGAACTTAAGTAAAGACTTCACATAAATCTGAAGGGAATTATGCTTAGCACCGAGTGGATAGGAATATGAGATGGGTTCCTTCACGTTAGTTAGTTAGGGTTCCCAAGATAGTTATCTCATGAGATGGAAACCTTCACGTTAGTTAGTTCGGCTATCTAGAATCAATCTCCCTATCCCATAAGTATGTGCCCGCATAGGTCTTTAGCTAGTGGATCCACCTAGAAGCTAATACATGAGTTCTACCTTAGGCAAGTAGGACACCTATTTTTGGTGTAGGGGCAGGACACTGGATTCCATGTAGCTCACATGGTCTATGTCAGTTAAGGCTATATTTCCCTACAAGAACATGAATATGAACTATGACAAGAACATGAACATGAACTATGACTATGGCTTCTTAAGAGGTCCTACTTAGTATGAGTGGGGGTATGGGACTCCACTTATTCATTGCACAAGTAGGCCTCAAGAGTGGTTGTGGTGTGGTTCTCTTGTGCTATGAAGACTTATGAATTATTCATGTATGATATAAATTATTGCTAAGAGTGACTTTACTTGCTTCAAGCTATGAACATGAATGTTTCCTTGTCTAGGAGTATTGTCTATGGATGAAGTCAAGGTTTGATATGCATGATTATGGTGACCTCAAGTGACACTTAGTATTAGGTAGGATTATGGGATCATACCTATGCATTTCACAATTATAGCTTAAGGTTTCTTATGAGATGGTTTGGCTTATGTTTCTTCCCAAATGTGCATGATGACTTTTAAACTTGATAAATGCATGGTTTCAACTAAATGTCCCTTTTGAGTATGTTTTAAGGATTTTTATGCATGCCTACCATACTTAGTGCAATTTTGTGCTAACCAATATTTTCTACATTTTTCTATAAGTGTAGGTTCCGGTTGTTGAGGTATACTTCTCCTTTTGAGTAAAGCTTGGATTGATTCTCTCCACGCTTTTGGTGAGTCCTCATGATTTGAGGACGATAGTTGTTCATTTTCTAGTTTCTTCTTACATTTTCTTGTGAGACTATGTTGTTAAGGGCTGTGACCTTTCTTGATATTAGATTGTATTAGATTGTTTATGGAGACAATGTCTAGACTTCCATTTGGTTTTATGAAAAGACTTCGATTGTAGAAATTTTTAATACCACATCCTTTCTACTACTTATGTTTATGATTATACTAAAGGCTTGTATAAGACCCCTTCGGGGTCGAGTATGCCGTGTTACATCTAGGGGGTACCCCTGGGTCATGACAAACATGGTAATCAGAGCACAATGTTTAGAATGATTCTAGGATGAGGTCTCATGAACCATGCCTAGTAGAGTCTTGTTCATGATTGTGAAGCGCACCACATTTATGAATAAGAGGCTATTAGATTCTTAGGAAATTTCACTTCCTTCATTACTCTTTAGTCGTGCCTTGGAGTTTTAACTCTATGAAGTCCCTTTCCTATCCCTTCTTTTATGTCTTCAGGAAATGAATACACGAAAGCATAATGCTAGAAGGGCGGAAGAGGAGAATGTGAATCAAGGAGTTCCTCAAGGTAACCAAGCTCCTTATGATGAGAAAGCTCTGGTTGATCCTCCGGTTATGACGGATGTGGAGATTAGGTCGGCTTTGCTCACATTGACACAAGCCATGACGGTTCAAGCTCAAGCCATGACAACTCAAGCTCAAGCTATGACGGCCCAAGCCAACAGAGATGTTGTTCCCCGTGTGAACCCTAATATGAACACTGTGGTTTCAAGGTTGAGAGATTTCACAAGAATGAACCCTCCTATATTCTTTGGTTTCAAAGTGGGAGAAGATCCTCAAGAGTTTGTGGAAGAGGTCTACAAGTTAATTGATGCTATGGGGGTGACATCTATAGAAAAAGCGGAGCTAGCTGCCTACCAATTGAAAGATGTGGCCCAGGTGTGGTTTACTCAATGGAGGAGGAATAGGCTGGTAGAAGCAAGTCCCATAGATTGGGTGGTGTTCAAGAAAGAATTCCTTGATAGGTTCTTTCCCCGAGAGAAGAGGGAAGCAAAGGTGGAGAAATTTATCAACCTTCATCAAGGAGGTATTAGTGTTCAAGAATATTCTCTAAAATTCACTAAGTTGTCCAAGTATGCTCCGTCTTTGGTGTCCAATCCGAGGGATGAGATGAGTGGGTTTGTGATGGGTGTGTCTAACTCGATTGAAGAATAATGTCGTGCGGCTATTCTACATGATAATATTGATATCTCACGTCTATGGTGTATGCTCAACAACTTGAGGAGTCAAGAATTAGGAAGAAGAATAGGGAAGTGTAGAGAGCAAGGACCGATGATGGAAATTCTTCCAAATGTAAGTTTGAGGGTCAAGGGCGACCAAGATTCAAGAGAAGGTTCTCAAACCAAGGCTCCTCTACTGCTATAAGAGTCAACAAGGATAGGGTGCCTAACCCTAATCCTCAAGGAGGAAATAATGGTGGATCTTCTACGGTAAGGCCTACTTGTGCCAAGTGCGGGAAGAAACATGATGGTAAGTGCCTAGTTGGAATAGATGGGTGCTATAGTTGTTGGAAGAGTGGTCACATGATGAGAGATTCTATCACGACCCGGGGTTACCCCCTTGGTGCATGTAACACGCTGTAATTGACCCCGAAGGGGTCTCATACAAGCCCTTAACATAATTATAAACATAAAGTCATAAAAATGATGCGGAATTTAAAACTTTTAAAATAGAAGTCTATTTATATTTCATAACGAACATAAGAGTCTAGACCTTGTCTCAAGCACCATCTAAAACAATAGATTACAAATCTTAGGGACATAGCCCTTTACAACATAGTCTTGGAAATAGAAAGTAAACTAGAAACAAAAATGGATAAGCCACTCTCAAACTTGAGGACTCACCAAATTATGGAATAGTCAAGCCAAGCTTCACTTGAAAGAAGAAGTGTGTCTCAGCGATCTGAACCTACACTTATAGAAAATATAGAAATATGGGTTAACACATAAGTACTAAGTATGGAAGAGATGCATAAAAAATTGTTTAAACATGCATAAAAGAAACATTTAGCTGAAACCATGACTTTATAAAGTTTGAAAACCAACATGCACATTTGTGAAGAAACATAAGCCATACCATATCATAAGAAACGCAAAGCTATACTAGTGCAATACAAAGGCAAGATTCCATAACCCAATCAATTGCCAAGTGATCACCAACATCATACATATCATACCTTGACCTCATCATTAGCCAACATTCATAGACAATGAAATATTCATATTCATAACTTGTAGAAAGTAAAGTCATCCTTAACAACAATACATATCATACATGCATAATTCATAAGTCATCATAGCATAGGAGAACCTTATCACAACCACTCTTGAATCCTACTTGTGCCATGCACAAATGGAGTCCAATAGTCCCACTCATACTAAGCAGTACCACTTAAGAAGCCATAGTTATAGTTCATGTTCTTTTCATATTCATATTCTTATCATATAGGGAAGTATAACTTTAACCAACATAGACCATGTGAGCTACATGGAATCCGGTGACTTACCCCCACACCGAAAAGAGGTGTACTGGTTTCCTAAGGTAGAACTAACATATTAGCTTTTAGGTGGATCCACTAGCTAAAGACCTATGTGGGCACATTGTTATGGGATAAGGAGATTGCTACTACAAACATGGACTTTCTAATGTAAAAGGTTTCCATCTCATGAGATAACTTACATTGGGAAGCCATACTTTCTAACGTAAAAGCTTCACTATCATTTTCATATCAACTCGATACTAAGCATAATTCCCTTTAAAAGTTATATTAAGTCTTTACTTAAGTTCATGTGATGAGAGAATTCACTAGGCACTCAAACCAACATAATATCATAATAGATCATAGATTCATTAGGTGAGAATGTCCTTTCAACCATAGAATCATCAACATGTGAGTAAACCTTTCACATCATATTCATAGTGTGTTCATGAGAATAGCCTTTCAATCAACACAACAAGCTTATCATAAACATACATACTTCATGCATAATCATGTGTAAGGGTATTGGTGAAGGTGATGTTCAAATCAATACCGCAATTACACCATAATTCTATCAACATAGGAAAAATCCTCACAAATTACCCTACAATGGTCATGGATAATGATTCATCAATATCTCTACAATTACTTTATTGAAGATGTATAATAACCTAACAGCAATCCATCACATTCATAATTCGAACACAATCTACTAACAAAGACCCATATTCATGGATTCTTGGATGATTACTTTAGGAAAATAGTAGGAATTCATCAAATAGATCATAATATAAGACAATAAACACATTGAGATCGTTTCGTAAGTGATTCTATGCCAAAGATTGAAAACCCTAGGTTTTGGAGAATTCCAACTTTGAGAAATAGAGTTTTGAAGGGCTTTATGGATGGAAACTATCCATAAATCAAGACTACCATACCTTGATTGGAGATCCCACACGAATTTGAAGAAGAGAGGCTGCTCCTTGAACCCCAAGCTTGACCTTGTTCTTGCTCTTCAATGGGGTTTCTAGAGAGAGTATATTTGGAGAGGGGAGTTGGTTTCTAATTTGAGTCTTGTGAGTTATAAGGGTTTAAAGAAGTGGTTAATAGTTAATAACTACTTATATATATATATATCTAAATAACTAATATAAACCATCCCCTTCCTTGAATAATTAAAATAGAATTTACTTAAAATGTTTCAGCCTTGGCCAAGAATGAAGCAGCATTGCAGGCCCCCTATCCACGACCCCCACCCACGGGGTGTCGATTGTTCCATGGACCATACTGGTCACTTCGTGGTTTGGGTCTGCAGCTCCTCTTTTGGCCATTCTTCAGTCCTCTCCCACGAGACCGCACCCACGAGGTGTGAGTGAGTCCACGAAACGTGCTGCTCATCTGTAGATCAGTCTGTGACTTTGGCAAGGCAAGGGGAGGTTCAACCTTGACCCATGACCCCCACCTATGGGGCGTGGTTCCACCCACGTCTCATGGGTGCCCATTTCGTGGGTGGCTGCTGTCTTGACAACCTTTTGGTAACTAATCAAGGCCCTCCTCAAGGGACTTTGGTTGGTCCTTGGGGGGTCATGCCATGACCTTTAGGTTCTAACACACTTGTACTAACTTAGGAAGGTGATTTTAGGACTCTAATCTTTATGTTTAACTCCATTTAGGCTACTAGACTACATGTTAGGATCTAGCTTAGTTCGTTAGATTTTTGGGGTGTTACATTAGTTCCCTCTTGGAAATATTCGTCCTCGAATGATGATCTACATACCAAACTAATTTAGAAACTCAAGACTAGCAGCCCACGATTCATGAAACGTCAAAAATATGTGAAACTTATAAATGCACTATTCACCCCATGAACTATTCAAAAGGAGGAAAGTTCAATTCCATTTGAAACATATTCAATGCAATACAAGGAAGTAGGAACTACATCTACCAACCTAATATGCATGAAACTCATCAACACACATAAACATGGGAGGAACTACCTTCGCCAACTCAAAGCAAGATCAACACAACAATATGGAGCCAACATGTCATTTCATCAAAAACGTAACTAAGAATGTTCATCGATTCATCTCATGAAGTCAAATATGCAATCATCAGACTATAATGCAAATCAACATGAGGAACATATTAATCATGAAAACTCAATTTATGCCAAACATGAATTCTTATAAGAACATGCACTACATAAGGAAATCATTAGAAAACTCGTACAACAACATGACTCCCAAAACATTAAAGCTCAAGAGGAACTACTTACCTCAAGCTTGAATAGGAGGAGAAGGAAAAATATGAGGATAACTGTACTTCATATCGGTTTTGGCCTCCCATGTAGCACCCTCAACTAAATGATAATTCCATAAGACCTTAACGGAAGCTACTTTTTTATTTCTCAACCTCTTGACTTGCAAGTCAAGGATCTCCACCGGCACCTCCTTATACGAAAGGCCCTCATCAACACCTAACCATTATAGAGGAATAATGGATACCGGATCCCCAATATACTTTATAAGCATAGAAACATGAAATACTGGGTGAACCGGAGCCAATTCATTTGGCAAGTCTAACTCATAGGAAACTTTCCCAATACGCTTCAAAATTTGATAGGACACCACAAACTGGGACTAAGTTTCCCCTTTTTGCCAAACCTCATCACACACTTCATGGGTGAGATTTTTTAATAGACCCAATCACCAAGTTCAAATTCTAGATCCCTTCTTCTAACATCAGCATAAGACTTTCGCCGACTTTGGGCCATCTGCAACCTCTCTCTATTGAGTCGAACTTTTTCCATGGCCTCATAAATTAGTTTGAGACCAATTAGAGCAAATTCACCTACTTCAAACCAACCAACCGGAGATTTATACCTCCTACCATATTGTGCTTCAAACAGAGCCATGGCAATACTTGAGTGGTAACTATTGTTGTAGGAAAACTCTATCAACGGTAGATGGTCATCCAAATTACCTTTAAAATCTATCGCCCTCAACATATCCTCTACGGTTTGAACGGTACTCTCCGTTTGACCATCCTTTTGAGGTTGAAAGGCCGTACCAAGCTTGACCTTAGTACCAAGCCTTTTTTGGAATGCCTTCCAAAAATGTGAAGTAAATTGAGCACCTCGATTCGAAATAATAGACAAAGGAACCCCATGCAACTTCACTACCTCTATGATGTATAACTTGGCATAGTCTTCCGCCGAGAAAATAATCTTTACAGGAATAAAGTGGGTTGATTTTGTCATTCAATCTATAATGACCCAAATAGAATCATGTATCGTCCGAGTACGGGGCAAACCTACTATAAAGTCATCACATCCTCCCACATCCAAGTGGGAATATCTATATCTTGGGACAAACCTCTAGGCCTTTGATGTTCAGCCTTAACTTGTTGGCAATTCGGTCATTTGGCCACAAAACCCGCTATATCCTTCTTCATACCATTCCACCAATAGACTTCCTGTAGATCACGGTACATCTTGGTCGCTCCAAGATGAATAGAATACTGGGAACCATGAGCCTCTTCTAAAATTTTCTCTCTTAAGCCATCAACATCCGAAACACATAATCTACCTTGGTACCTAAGAACCCCATCTCCCCCTTAGGAGAAAGCATCAATGGACTTGTTGTGTACCGATTCTTTCAACTCCATTCATATTGGATCAAGGCCTTGTTTACACTTCACATCAATCACAAAGTACGATTCAGAACTATGATGGACCATGACTCCACCCTTGAGGGGATCTACTAGTTAGACAACGAACCAGGTCAACCTACGCACATCACAAACTAATTCCTTCTTCTCATCTTTTACATGAACCACACTAGCCCAGGACAATCTACTTAGGGCATCCGTAACTACATTAGCTTTGTCAGGGTGGTAAAGGACACTCATGTCATAATCCTTTAAAAGCTCTAACCACCTTTTTTGTCGAAGATTCAAGTCTTTTTGGCTAAACACATATTGAAGACTTTTGTGATCGGTGAAAACATCTACTTGGACCCCATATAAATAGTGTCTCCATATTTTCAAAGCAAACACCACCGCCACTAATTCGAAATCATGAGTTTGATAATTCATTTTATGTACCTTGAGTTGTCTCAAAGCATAGGCAATCACTTTACCATGTTGCATAAGGACACATCCCAAACCCACTGGAGAAGAATCACAATATACCAGAAACCCATCAATACCCTTCGGTAAGGTCAACACCGGAGTGGAAGTAAGTTTATCTTTCAATTCTTGGAAGATTTTCCGACCACACAAACTTAGCTTTCTTTTTAGTCAAAGCCGTCAATGGAGAAACAATGGAGGAAAAACCCTCAACAAATCTTCTATAATGACCGGCCAAACCCAAAAATCTTCTAAAATCAGTAGGAGTTAGAGGTCTAGGCCAACTCTTGACCGCATCCGTCTTCCTAGGATCTACCTCTTTTCCATTGGTTGACACAATATGACAAAGGAAGCCTATGGATCTTAGCCTAAACTTAACAAATAGTCGGTGATCCTTAAGGACTTGCAACACAATCCTCAAATGGTCCATGTGATCCTTCTCACCCCTCAACTCATGATCAAATTGAAAGAAAAAAAATAGAAGCTAACACATATATAACACGATGCAAAGGGATTCGAAAACAAAGTTAATGAAGCAACCACAACAGGGAAAGAACTCGATACATCATTCTTCATTTATTTGAAAAAAAAATAACAAACCTATGAAAACCAACTATTAAAGAGAACTTAAAAGACATAGTACACATAAAAGAGAAAGTGGAACAAAAGAAAACTGGACAAAATTGATCCTCACAAGTATAAGATTTAAAATGAAAGCACTAGAGACACAAGATGAAATCTAAAACCTTGATGTCTTGATCCACTCAGCCAACTTGAGGTGCACGAATGAAGAACATGACGTCTAACATAAAACGCTATCACATAATCCCAATAAATAAGAATAAACTAAGACAAGCAGAGAAATTTGTTTCTTGATTTCGAAAAATGTTTCAATATAGTTCTTTAGTACAAGCCCGTTGGCATGTGAACTCTCGGAACTGCATGTAGTCTATAAGGAGGATCATGTGGCAACATTAAAGCTTGAGAAGAGAAGGTACGTGAACTAGTCTATAGGTCCAATATTGTTTTCTTGGACCGTCTGAATTCTGTTTTAGAGTTGTTAGATCCTCTTCATATGATCTTGGACAATCCGCACCTCAAAAGTTAGCTTTTGCATTTGAATTAGGTCCCAAGTCCATTTTCAAAGAATATGTCAAGCTTGAACTTAGTTTAATCTGTTATGCTAAGTTCTTCATTTGTTTTCACTGATAATATTTTCCAAACTCCGATCGGATACCCCAAAGACTGCCTTGTTTTTGGAGAACAAGAAGAAAAATACAAAATTGCAGCAAAACACACTACACTAACAAAACAATAATAATTACTTTGCCAATAAAGTTTCATGTCCTGTTAAATTGCCTAAATCATCTAAACCCACACTTAAGTCTCTATTGAAGTGATTCGACATTCATGTTCACGTTATTTTGTTTCCCTTTCATGCAGGCACAAGACTCGACAACACTCTCAATCACAAAAGGAACGCAAAAAGAAAGTAATAGACGAAGAGGATACTAAAGCAGACGACGTTAGCTCTAATGAGGTACAATTCTCAGTTTTTGCTCCTATCAAACACTATGATTAAGTACATCAAAGCCAAGAATTGTATGTTGCAGGAGCCAATAAAAGAGTAAACTTTCAACATTCTTTAAACTACTAGAGCCAGGAAGTAGCAGTACTACTATTACTACTACAACTACTACAAGCACATCTTCAAGTACTTCAAAGCCAATTGAAAATCTCAGAGTTCTCCGAGATGTACTGAATCATATCATAATTCCACTACGAACATCAAGAATATACCTCCATTGCCAAGTGGTAGAAGAAACCGAACTAATAAGTACAACAACAACAAGGACGCGATGAACATATTGAGTCGAGTCCAAATCACTCAATCAAGCAACGATTTTTCAAGATCTTGATCATCAAAAATCAACAGATGAAGCTAAAATACGAGCTACACTCCCAAAAATTGTATAAAAAACACAGGCATATCAAAAGTATAAAGCTAAAATTTAGACTTTCAAAGATAGAATTTGTTACCTGATAAACTCTATTCCAACAAAATCCTATTTTCTGCAAGAACTATGATGTAAATCGTGTCCTTCAGCAAGAATCTCTTCAGCTGTTGAGCTCTTCAGTTCGGTCTTAAATCGTGTTCCCAGCTTCAGTTCTATCTGAAATCGTATTCTTAGCGAACAACCCCAAAGTTATCAATTCCTTCTTATTCTCCTCTTTGAAACACAAAACAAAAAATCAATCAATAACAAGAAGACTATTTTTAGTACTTATGGAACAGTGAATCGAACTCACGCTTGACGAAATTGTTATCGAAGAAGTGTATCGAACTAACCCTTGATGAAATTGTTATAGGAGAAGAGAATCGAACTCACGCTTGACGAAATCAGTTCTTCGACTTCAGTTCTTCATCTATTCAGTTCTTCAGACTAGTTCTTCAACTCTTCAGCTCAGACGTTATTCCGAGAAAGAGAGAACTCACGCATGTTTTTCTCACATATTTATTATGTCTTTTATTAAAATTAATGTTTTATGAATTATTTTTCTTGGCCAATAAAAATGGGAGGGAGACTTAAAGTAATGTTGGAGGGAAAATTTTAATGAAAATTTTAAGGCCACACTTTTAATGTGTTGTTTTTACAATTACTAAAATAGGACACTTTAAAAGTGTAGCCATATATGTTAATAGTTGTTGTTAATTATATCATATTGTAACAACACTTTTAAAGTGTAGCTTATACCATTAAAGAGAACACTTTTTAAATGTTGCAAATATAAAGTGTAGCTAAAAGTTAAAAACTTGGGCTACGCTTTGAAAGCGTCCCCAAAAATATTTTAGGCAACACTTTACAAGCGTTGTTCAGAATTAGTGTGACCCTAGGCCTAAAATGGTGTAGTGTAAGTTTCCTTTTTTATGTGGTGCATTATTTTGATATTTCATGCATGTTGGGCTGCTAGATTTGAGTTTGAAATTTCGTAAGGTGTCTAGATCGTTATTCGAGGACGAATGTTCCCAAGGAGGAGATAATGTAACACCTGAAAAATTAATAGGTGATACTAGAGCCTAACGTTTGAGTCTTAAAATTTTATGCATTATTTAGAGTTGTAAAATAACTCCTACATTTGACTAACTGTACGTTCAAGTGAGGGTTCAAGGAAGGTGAAAGGGATCACTGTCGTTACAAGCACTCTTGAACTTTGCCTTAGCCATGTGGGAAAAAGACAATCTTTAAGGGAGGCTTCAAATTGTGTGAAAGCCTTCACTGCACTTAGAAGCTCTCGTGAACCAATGCCTTAGTCGTGTAGGCATGGAGGCAAGTTCACTTGAGGGTTCAAGGAGCGTGGAAGGCTTCACTGCCCTTGGAGCTCCTCATGAACAAATGCTTTAGCCATTTTTGGCAATGAGGCAGTTCACTTGAGGGTTCACGGAAGGTGGAATTCTCCACTACCTGTGAAGAGCCTCTCGTGGATAATGCCTTGGCCACATGGGCCAAGGGCATGCGTTCAAGTAAGGGTCCACGGCATGTGCACAAGCTCACTGCCCGTGTAGAGCCCTCGTGGACCATGCCATAGCTTCAAATGAAAAAGGCACAAGTCCACGTGAGGGACCATGGCAAGTGAAGGAGTCCACTGCCCATGGAAGCT
The DNA here is from genome assembly GCA_036250505.1 of Solanum acaule. Taxonomy (NCBI): domain Eukaryota; kingdom Viridiplantae; phylum Streptophyta; class Magnoliopsida; order Solanales; family Solanaceae; genus Solanum; species Solanum acaule. Next base: position 7,783 of record JAJOOR010025117.1, on the reverse strand, counting down.
CTCATGGTACTTACCTTAGTTTTTTTAAGGCAATCCACATGGGGGCAAGGGGCAATTTTGTAATTTTATTTTTAAGTCCAAATTAAATGGGTACATTTTATGTTATTTTTAAATAAGTATATAAGGTATTTTAAGTCATTAAACACCCAAACAAAATCACTTTCACAAAGACCCAAATCAAAACCAAAAGTTCATCTTCCTCACAATATTTCTCTCTCTAAAAACCCAAGAAGAAGAAGAGTAAAAATTGAAGCTTGGGCTTAATGAAATCAAGGTTTTTTCATGAAATTCTGTGAGGATTCATCACCAAGGTATGGTAGTTTTCATCTTTGGGTAGATTCCACCCAAAGAGCCCCTTCAAAACATGATTTCAAAACTTCAATTTTTCCCTAATTTCAGGGATTTTGTTCGAGCACCATGGGTTCCCTTTAAAAATAATTTCAATGTTTAAGTTATGTTAGGTTATCATTTAATTGATGATTTACGGTTGAATTATGGTGAAATTCCACCAAGAACCCATGGATCCCCTCTATTGCTAAATTGTGATCTTAATAGGATTAATTGATTTTAGAAGTATGTAAATGGGTCTTGTATGAATTAATTGAATTGATTGAATTGTGTTATTACCCATATCTAATGTAAAAATTATAGATGTTGGGTTGAATGTGATTCATGATTCTTGATGGGTAATTTATGAGAATTTGTACATGAACATGAGAATTATGCATGTGCTTCAAGAATTACTTTGATAATGAAGATTCTATGACTAAAGTGTAATTGTGGTATTGATTGGAAAGGTCTCTCTCCCCTATGCCCTTACACATTAATATGCATGAATTATTATGACTATGATGATCTTGTTGTGTTGAATGAAAGACTATTCTCATGAACATACTATGAACATGATGTAAAAAGGTTTACTCAGATATTGATGATTCTAAGGTTGAAAGAACATTCTCACCTAATGAATCTCTGAGCTATCATGATACCATGCTGATTTGAGTGCTAGTTCATTCTTTCATGAACATGAACTTAAGTAGAGACTTAACATGAATCTAAAGGGAATTACGCTTAGCACCGAGTGGATATGAATATGAGATGGGTTCTTTCACGCTAGTTAATCCGGGTTCCAAAGATAATTATCTCATGAGATGGAAACCTACACGCTAGTTAGTCCGGGTTTCTAGAAGCAATATCCCTATCCCATAACTATGTGCCCACATAGGTCTTTAGCTAGTGGATCCACCTAGAAACTAATACATGAGTTCTACCTTAGGCAAGTAGGACACCTCTTTTCGGTGTGGGGGTATGACACCGGATTCCATGTAGCTCACATGGTCTATGTCGGTTAAGGCTATATTTCCGTACAAGAACATGAATATGAACTATGACAAGAACATGAACATGAACTAAGACTATGACTTCTTAATAGGTCCTACTTAGTATGAGTGGGGGTATGGGACTCCAACTATGCATTGCACAAGTCTCAAGAGTGGTTGTGGTGTGGTTCTGTTATGCTATGAAGACTTATGAATTATGCATGTATGATATGAATTGTTTCTAAGAGTGACTTTACTTGCTACAAGCAATGAACATGAATGTTTCCTTGTCTAGGAGTATTGGCTATGGATGAGGTCAAAGTATGATATGCATGATTGTGGTGACCTCAAAGTGATACTTAGTATTAGGTAGGATTATGGGATCGTTCCTATGCATTGCACAAGTATAGCTTAAGGTTGCTTATGCGATGGTTTGGCTTATGTTTCTTCACAAATGTGCATGATGGCTTTTAAACTTGATAAATGCATGGTTTCAACTAAATGTCCCTTTTGAGCATGTTTTAAGGATTTTAATGCATGGCTACCATACTTTGTGCAATTTTGTGCTAACCCACATTTTCTACATTTTTCTATAAGTGTAGGTTCCGGTCGTTCAGGTATACTTCTCTTTTTGACTAAAGCTTGGATTGATTCTCTCCACGCTTTTGGTGAGTCCTCATGATTTGAGGATGAGAGTTGTTCTTTTCTAGTTTCTTATTACATTTCCTTTTGAGAGTATGTTGTAAAAGGCCGTGACCCTTGTTGATATTCGATTGTATTAGATGGTTTATGGAGACAATGTCTACACTTCCATTTGGTTTTATGAAAAGACTTTGATTGTAAAAATTTTTAATTCCATAACATTTCTATTACTTATGTTTATGATTATGCTAAGGGATTGTATGAGACCCCTTTGGGTTCGAGTAATCCGTGTTACTTCTAGGGGGAACCCCTGGTTCGTGACAAATGCTAAGTTCGATGGACAAGGTAGGCTTAAGTCTAAACAAAGGTATTACGATCAAGATTCTTCTAATACCCCTAGATTTGACCAGGATAAAGGTAGTGCGTCTGCATTACCTAAGTCTACTTGCACCGAGTGTGGAAGGGGTCATTATGGTAATTGCCTAGCAGGGATGGATGGTTGCTATGGGTGTGGAAAGAGTGGCATAAAATGAGAGATTGCCCGGTTCTTAAAACTAAGGGAAGGGAGGATAAGCAAGTTTCCACTAGTGGTATAGATCTAGAGCCCCAAAAAAATAATATGTTCTATGTCCAAAATAAAAATGATCAAGAGTGATCTCCTCATGTTGCTACCGGTATGTGTTTTATACTTTAGTAGATTTCGGATTTCTTGTCTTTTGTGACTTGTTATGTTGTGCCTTGAAGTTGCCTTTAGTATGAATGATGTTTAGAAGAGTTTGTGTAGGCTTACTCTCAAGGGGGAGATGGTGGGCCTATCTAGTAAGGTTTTTGTGTGTTTAAGTGTTGCCATGATTTCCATATATGCATGTTCATAAAAAAGTTTATCTATTGATAGAAATGACTTATGTGCTTTGTTTTGCCTCATGTTATAGTGCATTGAGTAGAGTTTCTTATTTGACTACATGAAATAAATATATGAGCATGCCTTAGTTGGAGTTGAAATATTCCTCCTTGAATTAAATGCTTTTTGAGATTAAATTGCATTTTGGCTCTATGAGTGTGTGTTGAGCATGTTTTTGCTAGGAGGTAGTAGTTCCTCCTTAAATATGAGTAGATATATAATTTTATGCATTTTGGGTTGTTAGATGTAGTTTCTACTCCATTGTGTTGCATTGAGTATGTTTAGCTTAGAATTGAGGTTTTCTTCCTTGGTTATGTGCAGTTAGATGTATGGCATGCATGATAGGCTACTTGTCTAGAGTCGCTTCCTTTAAGAGGAGTTTAGAATCATCATTCGAGGATGAATGATCTAAAGGGGGAGATATTGTAATACCACGGAAACTTGTAGACTAAACTAGAACCTTATCTTAAGGTTCTAGAGTTTGATATGAGGGTTAGAGTCGTAGATAAGACTTCCCATACTTAGAATGAGGGGTTTAGGGGCTATACATTATGGTACGTGTTACACCCCGTAGTTTAGTAGACCATCTAGGGTTAGTTGAGGACTACAAGGGTGAAGGCCAAAGGGCAAGTACCAAGGCAAAGGGGCAAAGCCCAAGCCAAAGGCCAAGGCTGCCCCAACCTTGGCAAGCACTGACCCAAGTTCACGGCCATCACCACGACCAGTGGTCTTAACCACAGTTTGTTGGAGGCCTCGTGAGGTTCCTTAGCCTTGTGAAAGGCAAGAACTTGGGGCAAGGCCATTGGACCATGGACGATGGGCTACTTCACGGTCAGTGGTGAAGGCCACGACTCATGGGAAGGTTCGTGATCAAGACATGGATTTTTTTGAGTCCAAGCAAAGCGGCCTAGCTACTGGTCCAAGGACCACGAGAAGGACCATGGTTAAGGATGAGGACCAGGACCTGTGGTGCCTCTCGTGAAGCCTGAATAATAGGCTGCCAAAGGGAGGAGCTTTCAGGAAATTCCAAATTTGGTAATTATTGAATGGGGTCGTTTTGCCTAGTCTTAAACCACCTATATAAGATATTTTAACCCTGTAACCACCCAATTAAGTAATTACTTTCACAAGACCAAAATCAAAACCCCAAAATACTCTCCTCTCAAATATTTCTCTCTCTAGAAAACTCAAGACTTGAAGAAGAAGATAGAGCTTGAAACTTAGGTCAAGAACAAGACTCCATTGTTGCAAGCTTCTGTGAGGGCTTTGAATCTAGATATGTTAGCTTATTCATCTATGGATTCGTCCATCCATAGAGCCCCCTAGATTTTACCTAATTGTGAAGATAAAACCCAATTTTAGCTGGGGTTGCTTCCTATGTTCTGGGTAGTGTTGAGTATGATTCCAATTGAGTTGAAAATAATTGTTTAAGATTGTTTTTAGTATTGAATCATGATATTATGATGAATTCATATGTTTTCCATGGTTAACCCTAGTCTAATTGATTAAATTTGGATTATGTGGGTTTATGCCATGAAAGGGGTAATTGAGGATTTTAAGATTGATCTTCTAGAATAGATGTATTGTATAGTAATAGTTCAAGAATAGAAGAATTGAATTAGATTGAAGTATATATATGATGAATAATGACTAGTAAAACTTGAGATTTAACTTATATGGTGAATTCTGACTAGAATTGCTTAAAGATGAAGCTTATGACTAGAATGTCTTGAAACCTAGATATGTATGATGATAGGTTGAAGTAAAGCTTTGAGAGTGAGGCTTGTAGTTATGAATGTTGAATCACTAGGGCTTTGAGAGTAAAGTTAATATGATGAATAGAAGTCTAATAGGTAGAATTGTTGTGAAAGGCCTACACTCACCTAACCTACCTTATAGATTCTTGAATGTATAAAGTGATAAGATCACTTGAACATGGATTAATTGTCATGGACATCCTTCCATGAGACGTGAATGTTAAGCAAGGATTTATAGTGAATCTTGGGGTGTATTCTTGTCCCCATGTGATATTGAAAATGAGATAGAGTGTCATACAAAGTAGGGTCTGGGCTCCAAGTTGAAAGGAGAAGAACACCTAGTTGATGTGAGGACTATCCAAGGTAAAATGGGGAACTCTTACGTAGTAGAGTGTGGGTTTTCCCAAAGTTAGGTCTCATGAGATGGAAGCCTTCAGATAGTAGAGTTAGGGTTTCTAGTAGCAATCTCTATATCCAATGAACTTAGACATACTTTTAAGTATCTCATATGGTTCAACCTAATAATGAACTAAGATGTGCTTATGGGAGTACCTCATAGTGTTTTAGGGTCTAAAGAGAAGAACTACTTTCCAACCAAGAAGTATGAGTATGAGGACCTAAAATTTGTACTTAACATGGATAGGATTATTCATGCATTGTACAAGTATGACTTAGGGTTAATCAAGAAAGTGTTCTCTTATATGATGTATGTTTAGATAAGATTGGGCTATAGTTTCCTTCCTTTCTATAATTGACTAAAGGTGAGAGATTCCCTTGATTAGGAGAATTAAGATAAGGATGAGGTCTTAAGAGGGTGAGTAAGTATGATGGCCTAAGAAGGTACTTAGTGTGAGTAGGATTATGGGGTCTTACTCATACATTGCACAAGTATGACTTGAAGTTATTTATGAGAGTCTAAGACTTGACTAGTGATATGGACTATGTTTAGGATGACCAAAATAGGATACTTAGCTTGGATGGGATTATGGGGTCTTGTCCATGCCTTGCACAAGTATGCTTTGAGGTTACTTGAAATAGTTCTCTTATGATATGAAAGACTAAGGGTGAAATAATGCTCATGTGATGCTTATGTTGGAAACTTTACTTAGGATTATGATATTGTCTCTTATGATTATAGTATGATGTTTCATGAAGTGTTGGATTATGTCTTATGTTGACTAATTGTTGTGATAATATGCTCTTATGATGTTATGCTAGCTATCATATTTAGTACTTTTGTACTAACGCATACGTTGCCGACATTCTCATCAAATGTAAGTTTTGGAGATTTGAGTTCCATTCTTGAGGATAGATTTCTAAGGAGCAAGGATTTGAAGATTTGGGTCAGTCCTCATACCTTCGAGGACAAAACCACTATTTCCTTTATGTCTTTTATTTTCATGTTTTGAGACTATTGTATGGGCTGCGTCCCAAAGGTTTTATTGAAAGTTGAGTTTAGATGGTTGAGACAAAGTATAATAAAGACTTCCGGTTGCTTTTATAAAAGACTTTGATTGTATGGATAGTTTTTAAATTTCCGTACTTTTCTATTATCTTAGGTTATAATAAGGGCTTGTATGAGACCCCTTTCTGGGTCAAGTATGCCAAGTTAATTTTACGGTGTACCCCTAGGTCATGACACACATAGTTTATGGGATAAGGAGATTGCTACTAGATACCCCGCCTCAACTCACGTATGGGCATCCATCTCATGAGATTGCTACTAGAAACCCCACCTCAACTCACGTGAGATCTTCCATCTCATTACTCCCCACGGAGTACTTAACATTACATTATTGGAGTTCATTATTTAGGGATAAAGAGATTTCTACTAGATACCCCGCCTCACCTCACGTGAGAGCACCCATCTCATTCCAACATCATTCATAAGATAACTCATAGATTCGATAGGTGAGAATGGCCTTTCAACTTAAGAATCCCCATATTGTGAGTAAACCTTTCACAACATGTCATTATCATTCTTAAGTGTATAATTGAGAATAACCTTTCAATGAACACAACATCATTTCCATAATCATAGAAACTTCATTCATATTTTATTCATAAGTGTGTGTTTGGGAGAATATCCTTTCAAAAACACCACTGTTGCATCATAGTCATGATCACATTACTTTCAAAGTAATCATTAAACATGTACATAAATATCATCATCATACATAAATCTAATAATTTTCCCTCAAGGACCATAGATCACATTCAATTAACACACCTATAATTACTATATTAGGCATGTATAATAACATGATTCAATTAACTCAACTACTACAACAATAATCCCATAATATTGTTCTATAATTAACAAACCCACATCACAAGTCCAAAATTAGGGAATATCGCGTTTCATGGTTTCATGGGGGAATTCATAATAAATCAACAATACTTCTTCAAATCAATCATAATTCATCATAGATCAACCATTAAAAAGGTTTTTTTGAAAGAACCCATGAGGTTGAAGTCAAACCCTAACTTTTGGGTTTTGTAACTTTGAAATTGAAGGTTTTTGAGGGGCTCTATGGGTGAAGGCTACCCATAGATGAAGATATACCCTACCTTAGTTATGATTCTCCAAATAAATTGAGTGAAAAATCCTTGTTTCTTCAAGCCTAGGTTTAAATCTTCTCTTCTTCTTCGTTGACTTTTAGAGATAAAAATCTTTGGTTTTCTTTTAGATTCAAGGGAGAGTGATTTTGTTGGGGAAATTGAGCATAACAAGCTTGGGGAAAGAGCAAAACAATGTAGTATCAATTTAGGGAAAATAACTAAAGACCCTTAAGACTCCCAATTAAAAACTACAAATCTACACGCTGAAGCTCGCCAAGGGCACTTGCTGACTCGCCAAATGTTCCCTCAGCTCACCTAATTTTATAGTGAGTCAACTTGGGGGGTGAGTCAACTTAGGCAATGGGGGAGTCGACTTCGGAGACTCACCGATTGTAATGCCCGACTTAACTCACCTAAAGTTACAAAATGCAGTTCATCAGGGCCTGTCACGACTTTCCATGGATATATTATTTGTCAGCCAAATAATTTGTGTCCTAGGAGATATGACCCTCCAAAGTAGACCCTCGAAAAAGGCTTCACTTGGAAATTTCAGATTTTGATACGGTTGCTCTAAAATTCGGGTTAGACCCATTTCCCACTCA
>JAJOOR010025116.1:0-16969 GCA_036250505.1 Solanum acaule | reverse complement strand
TATATATGTCCCTTTCCTTATTTCTTTAATGATAGAGTTGACTATCTTTGTGGCATCGATTGTACAATTTTGTGAAGAGGGCTAGACGAGGGGAATGAGGGAAAGCGGCTCGATCGACAAAAGAGAAGAGTAGCCTCCCTAGAACCTGGCAAAGTCATTATCAATGAATTCTCGAGCAATTCTCAACCAACAGAGACAAAATGTAGGACTGGTGCCAACAGTTCATCACGGAAGAAAGGACTCACTAAGTCAGGATCACTAACTAATACTAATCTAATATATCTAGTATAATAGAAAATACTAATAGAATAGAAAAGAACTGTATTTTTTGTATACTTTCCCGGTTCCGTTACTACGCAGGCTTTATGCAATCGATCGAATTAGATAAATATCCCTTCAACATAGGTCATCGAAAGGATCTCGGAGATCCACCAAAGTACGAAAGCTAGGATTTTTCAGAAAATAGATTCTATGTATATATATATACAACGTAATTTTCAGCTTCAAGGTGAGGCAAAGCACTAGTGGGAGATCTTGTGTAATGTTGTTCGTCGATCTTGCCTCCACTAACTTGGGTATAGTTTCTGACTTATTTTTGGAGAAGCATGTGTCTCGTACCTTGTGGGATAGGAAGAAGGATGAGTTTATGGCTCTTGAGCAGCGTATCATAGTTGTGGTTGCTTATGAGGCTAAGTTACATACCCTGATCTCGATATGCTACGCACTTGGTGAGCACAAAGGAAAGGGGGATCCGGTTGTTCATCAAAGGTTCAAATTTGAATAGAAGATTTTGCCTATACATATGAACTCAACGGGAAAGGGCTTCAATGAGGTGACAAACTTTGTGAATAATGTAGAAAGAGTTTGACAGACAAGGTAGGACATGCATTGGAAAAGAAGCCCAAGAATGTGGGTAACTATAGTGGTTTGTATTCTAAAGGTTCAGGCTAGCAGGTATTTTTACCTCGTCATGTTCAGTCAATTAGGTAGCTACTACAAAAGGTCAAGGGCCTTCTTATGCATTAGCCAATAGACTTTCACTTGACTGTGGTTGTTTGCATTATGGTGAGTTTAGGAAATTTAAGAGGGAATTCCCTTGCAGACAGACAGTTCGTCAAGTTCAGCAGCAGAGTGGAGCAGTGGTTCACCGGGTGGAAGTAATTATGGTATAGGACGTCCATAGGATGGGTGAGGAGGTAATCAAGGAGGCCGTAGAGGCCAAGGTAATGGTAAATCGAGGAGAGGAGCGGTGCATCGCGAAAGGGGGTTTACCATAATAAGGACGAAGCTCAGTGGATGCATCGGATGTTGTTATCATAAGTACTATTCTTGTCTGTGATCGAATGGCTAATGTGTTGTTTGATTCGGGTTATACTTATTCTTATGTACTAGTTATCGGACACGTGATTCGCATGTGTATTCTAATATGTTCAATGTTTTAAATCACACAAAAGATATAAAAATCTGAATGTGTGTGATACATAATATAAAATTCAGAAAAATGCTCAGAACACAACATACAACATAACAACACAAAAAATTAATCAATAGCACTGTAGCTACAAACTCCTTTAGGTAAGTATAAAAGAACTAGGCTAAAAATGAAGTAACAAAAAATTAATCAAAAAAAAATTGAAACTTAAATAAATCAAAAGCCTAAAATACTAAATAAATAGACAAATTTCGAAGCTATACAACATAACAAATAATTTAACTAACAATATAATAAGGAAAATAATTAAAAATATGCATCTTTATAAAAGTCGAATTGAATTCTATGAGAGGCTATGAACTTCGCTATCAATCAACTCTTTATTTTTTCGTCGAGTTTGGCCATAATCTAAGCGGGCAATCTTATATCAAGAATGTAACTCACCACATCAAAGAGTTCATGTAATCAAATATCATTTGAAATTGAAAACACATGAATCATAGAAAGAAAAATTATATGTCATCAAACATGAGAAACCTCCTAATTAAGGTTGGAGATGCATCATAGAAGAAGTTGATACTACTCTATAATATATAAGTAAAATAATTGATTCTTTAAGGCAGAGGAGACAAAAGGTCCACGATTATTAGGGATAAATGTAATTTTTGGTCTTTCCTCTTCATTTTTCTTTTTTTCTTTGAAGCAATACGCGTAATTTAAAAAACAAACACTTACCGCAAACAAAAAAAAACTGATAATTAAATAACAATGAATTGTCAATAAATGATATCTTTCTAATAACATTTGGAAGATGAAACTAATTCTGGGTTAAATATAATGTGACATTAAAATGACTTGAAAAAGGTCACTAAAAAGTCTTAAATTGTGAATATAAAAAAATAAAAAATAAGTGAGGATAAATTATTAGTTTATTAGTGAGAGCATATACAGATAATCAGCTTTACTATATTTGTAATTAAATATTGAATAGGAGGTTATCGCTAATTAATATTTAATTAATTAGTTATTTTTAATATTTTAATTGATAATATGGACAAAATCATCATCTAATTTTATGATAGGGGCTTTCCACTTTGAGTATAACTATTACCCCAACTCTTCATTCTCCTTTTTCATCATTATTATTGTTTGAGCAATAAGTGAACGTTTCTCTCATAATTAATACCGTGCAACTCTTCATTCACCTTGTTTAATATAATTATTATAGCAATAACTGAACATTTATAGGTACTAGAGAGTAATTTAGATTAGGAAGAAAATCAAAAGCCAAAAATAGATAAATCAAACAAGCAAGTATATACTGATTAACATTAGTATAATAATATAATAATATGATTATTATTTAATATTTAATTTACTAAGTATCTTATAACATTTTAATTTAATGTAAGGGTAAAATGGTAATCTAACTTCTACCTAACATTCTTCTAACTTTATCATAGGGGTAAAACTGTAATTCAACTTTTAACTTTTTTTGTTCCCACTTATAGATATATATATATGATATGATCTATGACATTTGCACTAGGTTTTAATTTGATTTGTCATACCCTTGATGCCCCTATATATGTTGCTACCCCTGTTGGAAAGTCGGTTGTAGTAACCCATGTGTATCATGATTGTTCTGTGTTATTTATGGGCCTACAAACTCGAGTAGATTTAGTCATTTTAGACATGCTAGAATTTTATGTGATCTTGGGTATGACTTAGTTTTCCCCCTAATTTGATGCGCTAAATTATAATGCTAAGACAATGACTCTAGAGATGCCGAGGAGAGAAAGATTGGAGTGGGAATGGTGTACATGCTTAAGCCGTTGAAATATATATCATTTCTTTGGGCTAGCAAACTAAGTAGGGTAGGGTGGGTTGGCCTATTTGGCTCATATTTGGGATATTAGTGCAGAGTCTCCTTCCATTGAGTCTATCCTATGGTTTTCGAGTTTCTAGAGGTGTTTCCTATCAATCTTCCTAGCATGCCCCAAATAGGGATATAAACTTTTGTATTGACATGGAGCCAGAAACTCATCCAATCTCTATTCCTCCCTATTGCATGGCTCTGGATGAGTTGAGAGAGATTAAGGCACAACTTTAGGCATTTCTTGATAAGGGGTTTTTTCATTCTAGTGCTTCTCATTGGGATGATCTTGTCTTGTTTGTGAAGGAAAAGTGTGGTAGTATGAGGATGTGTATAGGCTACTCGCAATGAATAAGATCACCATTCGGAATAAGTATCTCTTGCCTCACATGGATGATTTGTTTGGCCAGTTGTAGGGTGCGTCTATCTTTCCTAAGATTGATTTGAGGTCAGAGTACCATTAGTTAAAGATTAGGCACGAAGACATACCTAAGTCATCCTTTTGGACCCAATATGAGTGTTATGAGTTTTTGGTAATGTAATTTGGGTTGACTAATGCATCTACAGCCTTTATGAGTTTGATGAATAGAGTGTTTACGACATTCTTGGATTCCTTTTTATTGTTTTTATCGACGATATTTTGATTTACTCTAAGCGAAAGGAGGAATATGTAGACCATATTTGTATGTTCTTGGTATCCTAGGAAACATAAATTGTACGCCAAATTTTCTAACTATGAATTATGGATGCCTTCACTTGCTTTACTTGGGTATGTGGTTTCAAAAGAAGGGGTGATGGTAGATCCCAAAAGATTGAGGCAGTTAAGAATTGGGTTCATCTTAGCGAGGTGAGAAGTTTTGTGGGGTTTGATAGCAATTAACACAGGTTTGTGAAGAACTTTACTTCTATTGCTACACACTTGACTAGGTTGACTCAAAAGGAGGTATCTTTCGAATGGTCAAATAAATGTGAAGAGAGCTTTCAAAAGTTCAAGGATATTTTGCTACAGCACCAATCTTGACCTTGTCAACAGAAGGCAAGGATTTCATTATTTATTATAATGCTTCACATTTGGGTTTTGGTGTTGTGTTCAGCTTGAAAAAAGAATGTCATAGATTATGCTTCTAGACAGTTGAAGTTTCATGAGAGGAACTACCCCACCCATGACTTGGAGTTGGTGGCAATGGTGTTTTCTCTCAAGATCAGGCAACAATAACTGAATGGGGTTAAGTGAGGTATTCACCAAACATCGCATTCTTCAACATATGTTCACTCAGAAGGATTCAAACTTCAGATAGAAAAGATGGATGGAGTTTCTCAAGGGTTATGATTAGGTTGTCCAGTATCATTCGGGTACACCTAATGTGGTGGAAGACATATTAAGGTGGAAGACAATTAGCATGGGCAGTTTGGCTTGCTTGGGGATATCAAAACGATCTTTAGTCGGGGAAATTCAGACTTTGAAGTCTAAGTTTATGTGGTTAGGCATCTTTGAGAATAGTGGGGTGCTAGCCAGTATTGAGGTTAGACCCACCTTCAAAGAGAAAATCATGACTAAATAATTTGAGGATGAAAAGTTGGCCAAGCTCAAATTTAAGGTGGTGTATTGGGAGACCCAAGATGCGACATTCAATATTGATGGGGTGCTTAAGTTTAGATGAACGATTTTTGTTCCTCGATTTGGTGACTTGATCCACACAATATTGATTCGCACTATTTTATTTATCTGGGTGTGACCAACATGTATAGGGATATGAGGCTACTTTATTAGTGGAAAATATGAAGGACATTGTAGAGTATGTTTCCAAGTGCCAAAATTTTCAATAGGTAAACTATTAACACCAAAGGCCTGAAGGATTGCTTTAGAGGATGCTCATTCCTAAATGGAAGTGGAAAAAGATAGCCATGAATTTCGTCGTGGGACCACCCAAGACTTTAGGGAAATATGATTCCATTTGGGTTATTGTTAACGGGTTGACTAAATCAGCCCATTTCATTTCAGTTAGAGTGGACTACAAATCCTAATAGTTGGTGAAGATTTGTGTCAAGGAGAGAGTGAGGTTGCACGGGGTGCCCCCTCATCTCAAAACGCGACACTCAATTTACTTTGATGTTTTGGGGTAAGTTGCATGAGGCATTGGGCACTCAATTCACTTTTAGTACAGTTTTCCACCCATAGACTAACAGTCAGTTAGAAAGGACTATACAGGTATTGAAAGTTGTATTTAGGGCATATGTAATTGATTTTGGGGTCCATTGGGATCAGTTGTTATCCTTATGTGAGTTCTTCTATAATAATAGTTATCACTCCAGCAGTGATGTGACACCATTTGAAGCACTTTATTAGAGCGAGGCAGATATCCTATATTTTGGTTTGAGCCTGGACATGTGTAACCTTTGGGTGTTGATATGATTTGGGAAGCTTAGGAAAGGGTGGGGGATTCAAGCTAAGTTATTGGCAGCCAAAAGTAGGAAGAAAGAGCATATGGATTGCAAGGTAACAGACATGTCTTTTCAAGTTGGTGAACAAGTTCTATTGAGGTGTCACCTATGAAAGAATACATGGGGTTTGGTAAAAAGGGTACCCCTCATTACATTGGTCTATTTGAGGTTATTAAAGGTGTGAGGCCAATTGCTTATAGGTTAGCACTACCACCCAACTTGTTTAGGGTTCATTCAGTGTTTCGTGTGTCTATGCTAAATACCATGGGGATGAAACCTACATCATCAAATGGGACTCACTTGTGTTGGACAAGGTTTTGAGATATGAAGAGGAACCACCTGCGATATTTCATCTGGATGTCCAAAAGTTGAGGAAAAAGGAGATCAAATCAATAAAGGTTCACTAGAAACATCATTCAGTTGAGAACGCTACTTGGGAGACAAAAAGGGACATGCAAGACAAGTATTTTCACTTGTTCGAGATTTTAGGTACTACCCTTATTCTACTTTAGCCCAATTTTTTTGGTTGATCACTTGGGGATGAGTGATGTGTAAATTGATATATATTATAACGACCTAACCTGATATTTATGAGTAGGTCCACAGGGAAAGAATTTGAGCCAGAAAACTTTCCAGATAGTGACTTAAAAAATTTTGTCTAGGCCAGCCTTAGACAGGATTTGAGCTAGGTAAGATCTAGGGTCATCCGAGAATGAGAGGGGTCTATTGTTGAGGTGTTGTTCATATTTTTATTGTAACAAAGAACTTAAGGAGTCCATAATTTCAGAATTGGATTCAGGTAAGTAGAACCCTGAAATTGAACTTGACATGAAAGGTATATGTCGGGAGATCAACAGAAGGAGTTGTGTTGTAAATAGGGCCTTTTATGGATGTTGAGTTGTAGATACATCATCGAGACCACTATAGTGGAAGGTTTTCTACTATTGCAAGCTCAAACTACTATAGCAGTGTAAGTTACTGTTTACATCCCTACTTTATTCAAATAAGGCGAAACGTCGTGGTGGCTCAAAAAATAATCAATTAATTCCATTTTAAAAGAATTTTAAGAATAAACGAATTTTAAAGGATTCTCCACCTAATTTTAGGAAACCAATTAATTAATTAACTAAAAGAATGTCTACGAAACTAATAGATTCTTGGTAAGGGGTTCAAGTTATTCCGAAGGAAAGGTGTTAGGCATCCTTTGAAATCCATAATTGTGGGTCCCGACTGAGTTCATTTTTTCAAATTGAGGAGGAGATAAAAACAATATACAAGTATAATAAACATGCAATATACACAAGTAATAAAATAAAACAATAATATCAAAAATGGTCTAAGGTTTGCCTAACATCGATAATATACACAATAGTGAATAAAAAATATAATTCGAACTCCATTCGAATAGCTTCAATGGGAAGCAACTCTGGGTACCTGTAAAGAAACTTAGTAAAAGTGTTAATAATAAATAAATATGAATAAAATTAAATGGATTACATAATAGCTTAAAAATAAAAATCCGTCTTATTAAAATGGGAGCCTTGGAAATCGACGATAATTTTTTAATCGGTCAATTTTAACGTATACTTCAAACACTAAATCATATGAACCCTATAAAAAATAATCCAAAAATTGTGTGAAGAAACTAATAAGCAATAACCAAGGTTGATATAACAACCAAATGAAAAATAAAGGTAACCATGCCATTAAAATTAGGAGGCAACAAAATGATTCAAGGTCAACATCACAATAAGCAAATAGGTAACAATAAAATAGAGTAAATAAATAATTCAACAACCAGTGCCATTCTGGTGGCTTTGGGTGGTGCTCTGGTGAAGGAGAGGGAAATTGGTGGTTCTGTTTGTTGGTGGTGTTGCTTTTTGATGGGTTTTTCGGGG
Source organism: Solanum acaule (assembly GCA_036250505.1). Taxonomy (NCBI): domain Eukaryota; kingdom Viridiplantae; phylum Streptophyta; class Magnoliopsida; order Solanales; family Solanaceae; genus Solanum; species Solanum acaule. The sequence continues at coordinate 9,321 of JAJOOR010025116.1, read as the reverse complement.
TTTGTTTGGTACTGTGTTGGTCGGAAAACATGGAAAAATGGGGTCGTTTTGGTCTGATGTTCGCTGGAGAAACAAGAAGATTACCTTTGGGGTTTTGGGTTTGGTTTGGTGCTTCTTGTTGAGCTGTTTCCGGTAACTATTTCACCCAAAAAAGGAGAAAAGCAAAGGGGTTTAGCGTTGCTGCTTTTGGGTCAGAGAAAATGGTGAACGGAGCTGGTCGGAATAGTGATTGTCGGAGCCAGTGTTGAAAGGTGCTTTCTGGTAGAGTTTTGGTGAGAGTTTTCATCAGAAAAATGGGAAATGAAAAATAGAAAGGATTCTGGAGGCGGAGAGGAGAAAGGAAGAGGGGAACCATGGGTTTTTGGGTTGGCGGAGCTTCACCGGATTCCGGGATCGTGGTGATCGGAAAATTGATGAATAGTGAAACCCTTTGTCAATAAAAATCTAAAAATTTACCACCCTTATCTTAAAAAAAATAAAAATTCACCACTCCTAACTTAATCACTAAGAAATAGCTTAAATAGAAAATCAAAAATCACCTATAGTACAATACCACTATTTTAAAACCATGGGTAAAACCCATTAGCTAATAAAATATTTGTGTATGAAATCTTATTCATATTTGAATGAATTTGTAGACTGTGCAAAATATCAAAATAAATATTAACAAATGTAACAAATAAAATGAATATTAAAAAATGTAATGAACATAACTAATGACATTTAAAAAATACAATTTAACAGAACTAATGATTTAATCAAAATGAATGAATATTCGAACGTATTCAACCGACAGTGACAAAAAATAACTTAATTAAACTTAACTGATAAAGAATTCCAAAATTTTGACAAATAAGGATTGTTATCGATAAACTTATTTAGAATTATAAAAAATGTATTTTGAACTATTAAATAAATAAAACTTAAAAGGTACGAATTTTGAAAATGTTAGGCCAAAATTGGGTGCCAACAGTTACCACTATAGCAAGACTCGTGCCACTAGAGCGATAAAATTGAGATTTTATGTAGAATATAGCTCAAAAACGAGAAAAGACATAAATACACCATCAAAGTTGTCCTGTATTTGCATAAAGACACCTTAACTTTCAAAGTGTCCTATCACCCCCCAAAACTATTTAATATCGTTGTAAATGGGCTATTTTTACCCATTCCCTCGTCTATGTAGTCGCGTGTGTTTCTCACTCCCTATAATAGAATTCAACACGACCCGACCCTATTCCTTGAAGAAAAGTCGTCTTCTCCTTTTCTTTTCTTATTTCTCAACTTTCCCTAAAATCTGAAGAAATAGAAAAGTTTTCTCGTCGTGTTGTTGTTGATAATCTTGTTGTTGATGTGTCTTGGTGAAGATTCTTGGAGATTGAAGGTCTAACAGGTTAGGTCTCTACATCATATGATAAAGATCTTCTCTTTTTTCGATTATTATGATTTTAGGGATTATTATAGTGTAAAAGTGTTGGAATCGGCCTACTATAGTTGCCATTGTTAGGATATTATAGTTTTTTGTTGTTACTATTAGGGTTAGGGTGTTGTATTATCGACTTAGTGCGACTGTTAGTGATTAGGGTTTTGTGTTATCGACTTAGTGCGAGTATTACTGATTGTGTTTTAGGTTAGGGTTTGATATTATCCACTTAGTTTGAATCTTATTATTTGTCTCTTATACATTTGTAGACTTCAATTTGTACATTATCGATTGCTACTGTTAGTGCTTTTGAACTTTAGTGATGGGGCTAAATGTTAGTACTGTTAGTCTCTTATACATTCGTTGTTACTGTTAGGGCTAAATGTTAGTGTCGAGGCTTATACATTTGTAGACTTCAATTTGTACATTATACATGTGTAAACAGTCTTTTGTTATGTTAGTGATGGGGCTAAATGTTAGTGCTACTGCTACTGATAATGCTTTTTCTACTCTTTTTTGTTAGTGATTATGTTTGTTGTGTACAGCTTGTTAGAGTTTGTTCTTGAAATGTGTGTTTGAATTGTGTTTGTCTTTGTTACATGCTTTTTCAAGATGGCTTTTACTCTAATAACTCTAAGATGGTATCATGGGGGGGGAGGGGTAATAGAATTTGGTCCCCCACCTAAACATATTGGGGGGAATGTGACAGAATTCCTAGATGTAGATGTTGATAGGATGTCTTATTTTGAGTTGAGGGACTACATAAAGGAACTAGGATATACAATAGATTGTGAATTTTTCATCAAGTGGGATGGGTTATTGGTCCTTGTTGATAATGATAAGGTTATATTTGACCTTTTTAATATGATAAATGATGGGGATATAGTGGAGGTGTATGTTTTTCATAGGGTTAGTGAAGCTAATCAGGCCCCACTTGAATTGGAGTTTCTCCCCAATGTGAGTGATAGTGGGGTAGGTGAGGAATCTTTTAATAAGGCTTCTAACCCTAATAATCAGCCTCCTACTTCTACTTTTCCTTCCATCCCTACAACTGGTCCTTCTGAAACTTCCAACACTCTATTTGAAGACCAGTCTACTACATGCCTCCACCATCTCCTTCTTCTAATGTGCCTCCACCATCTCCTTCTATTGTGCCTCCTTCTTCCACTATGCCTCCACCATCTCCCTCTACTGTGCCTCCTCCTTCCACTGTGCCTCTTTTTTCCACTGTACCTCATTTTTCCACTGTGCCTCCACCCTCTCCTTCTACTGTGCCTCCTTCTTCCCCTGTACCTTCATTTGATCCTATCTGATGATGAAGTGGAAGATGAATCAGGATCTCAAGGGGATACTAATGAAGATACTGAGGTTGACAGTGATGTCCATCAAGAGTATATAGATATAGGGGTAACCAAGAGGCATTTCAAAAGATCACAAAGGAGAAGTAGAGATACTACTTCAGATCAGATTAATTTTGATTAAAAAGGTCCAGATATAGGGTATGATGAGACAAATATTGGTATTAGGGAAAGGTTAGTTGGTAAGCTAGGAGGTGATGAACCTTACTATCTAAGTGATGAAGCTCCTAGCTCTGAAATAGATGATGAAACAGGTTGGGGAGATGGTGAAGAGGTTGATCAAGTAGTGCATAAACATGTTAGGAGGAAGAAAACCCCAAATAGAGTTGTGTTTGATGCAACTTCTGAAAAGATTGTTTGGGAATTAGGAATGGTTTTTGGAACTGTTAAAGAATTTAGAGTGGCAGTGACAAGATATGCAGTCCAAGAACATATTCAAATTGAAAAATATGTGAATGAGCCTGGCAGAGTTAGAGTGAGATGTTGTAAATAGACTTGTCCTTGGTTGTTGCGTGCAAGTAAGGATAAAACTAGTGGAGATTTCATTGTTAAAAGATACAACCCAGTCCATAAATGTTTGACATCAACTCATAACTATCTTTGCAACTCAAAGTGTTTGGCCACCAAATACAAAGAAAGAATAACTCAATGGTCAAACATGAGCATTGTGTTGTTGCATGACATTATTAGAAAGGAGTTGGATATTAATGTTGGTAGGACAACAGTGAGAAGAGCTAGGACTAGAGTGTTACAAGAGATCATGGGTTATCACATTGTGGAGTATGGTAAGATTTTTTATCATAAAGATGAAATTGTAAGGAGTAATCCAAGTAGTACTTGTGTAGTGAAGGTTGGAGAAGAAGATGAAACTGGGAAGAAAATTTTTGAAGGATTCTATGTTTGCTTCAATGCTTTAAAGAAAGCATTTTTTGGAGGTGCTAGGAGGTTGATTGGTTTTGATGGGAGTTTTCTCAAAGGTGTGTGTAAAGGCCCATTGTTAGTGGCAGATTGTAGAGATGGAAACAACCAAATGTTGCCTATTGCTTGGGCAGTTTTTGAGGTTGAGAATTAGATTACCTGGACATGGTTTCTTGAACTAGTGAAGAATGATCTTGACCTTGGAGAAGGGCATCAACTATCCATCATTACTGATATGCCAAAGGTAATTATTCTTGACCTTGGAGAATGATCTTACTATTTTATTGTTGTTGAGTTTTGCATTTTAATTATTCTTTTTCTGTTATGTTGGTTTGTTAGGGACTAAAAATTGTTGTTGAAAATGTATTGCCACTGGTTGAACACAGAAAATGTGCAAGACATGTTTTTGCAAATTGGTGTAAAAACTGGAAAGGAGTTGAAAGAAGAAGAGTGTTTTGGAGATTGCTAAATCCACATTTGAAGTTGAGATGAAGGATAATATACAGACAATGAAGAAATTAGGACAAGAATGTTTGGATGATCTTTTATGGTACAACTTGAATACATGGTGCAAGAAGTATTTTCAAAACTATAGCAAATGTGATGTTGTGGACAACAATATGGCAGAAAGCTTTAATGCTTGGATACTGCCTGCAAGGTATAAAACAATCATCACAATGCTTGAGGAGATAAGGGTGAAGATTATGAAAAGAATTGGTGATTTGAGAGAGTTCTTAAACACTTGGATCACTGATATATCTCCGATGTCTTTGAAGATTTTGCAAGAAAATATTGAAAAGTTTATGCAATGTAAGTTGACTTGGAATGGAGAAAGAGGTTTTGAGATTAAACACCATGGATTTACACATACTGTGGACATTGTTAGTAGGAGTTGTAGTTGCAGATCCTGGCAGCTCAGGGGCATTCCTTGTCCTCATGGTGTTGCTGCCCTTCATTACAATGAGTTGGAACCAATCCATTCTGTGGCTAGTTGTTATAGCAAGGAAACCTACCTCAGCACATATGCCCATTTTATTCAGCCAATGAATAACATGAAAATGTGGCCAACATCAAATAATCCAATTGTAAAGCCACCAAAGATCAAGAAGTTGCTTGGAAGACCGGGTAAGGTTAGAAGAAAGGAAGCAAATGAAAGCAGAAAAACTGGAAAGCTTAGCAAAAGAGGTGTTGTTATGACTTGTAGCAAATGTGGTACACAAGGACACAATAAAAGAGGATGTCCTACAAGAAACCAAGTTGGTCCAAGTCAATCAACTGAACCATCTTCTCAGGCAAGAGGTACTGGTCCAAGTCAATCAATTGAACCTTCTTCTCAGACACAGGTACTTTTATTTGTTACTTTCAAATGTAAGTTATATGTACATGTATATGTATTGATATATTAATATACAGGCTACTGAAAGTGGTAGAGGAAGAGGCACATGAAGAGCAGCAAGAGGCAGAGCAAGGGCTAGTAGTTCAACTCAACCACCTAGAGCTTCTTCACAAGCCACCACAAATAATGAAACTGGTAGAGGAAGAGACATAGGAAGAGTTTCAAGTTCTATAGGTGTTCCAACTCAATCACATAGAACTGCTACAAACACAGAGGTAATATATCTAATTATTATATCATTTTTAGACAATATAGATATGCTTTAATATTTTGATTTCAAAGTACAGACTGTAAATGGTAGAGGGAGAGGTAGAGGTACAGGTACAGGTAGACGAGTAGGAACAGGTAGAGGAAGAGGAATGCCTCAAGAAAGAAATGTGAATGACGGATTAGGTAGAGGAAGAGGAATGGCTCAACATAGTCAAACTAGTTCTGAAACAACCTGCAGTGGAAGAGGCCTAGAAAGAGGGAAGAGACCAGTAGAACATGAGGACACCACTAGAGGACAAGCAAAACCTTTTAAAAGGCCAAGAATGGTAGGTGTTGGCATATACCAAGCTGAAGATGGATTTACAACTCTCAATGTAAGTTTACAACTGTTAATGTAAGTTTACAATTGTCAATGCAAGCCTAAATATCTTATATTTGAATGTGTATTTATTTGACTAAGCAGCCTGGATCGCCAAGTAGAAGAGTCATCAATACTGGTACAAGAGTGACAAAGAGGGTTGTTGTTGTTACTGGTGATATTGGCTACACACCAATACGTGGATTCAAATGGAAGGGGAAGACAACTATTACCAGTAGCAACCTAGAAAGAATGAGGGCTAAAAAGGTTATCCAAACTAGGTTTGCAGCTGCTGCTACTACTAATAGCCAAAGCCAAACAACTTCAAGTAGGAAGACTTTTGTGCCATGGAAGTAGGGCATTTTGATGTTGTCTTGTTCATTTTGACAAACAAAATTTAATTATGTATATTTTGGTGCTGTTTTTGGTTGGAATCAAACTCAATTTTGCGTGTAACCAAACAAAACTTGAATGATTATGTTGAAATGAAGTCCTCTTTTTGATCAGTTTTGTTGTTGCCTTTTTATTTGTAGTTGAACATATTTTTGAAGTTTCTCAAATGGTTGCCACAATAATATAGACAAGAGAACCAAATACATTAACAACTTGTTCAAATCATAACTATTTCGACAACAAAGACCAGCAATAACTTGAGCATTCAACAACTTCCATCCTTCAAGTTACACACACCTACAACTAGCAAGATCAAGACAATTAGCTTCTAGTTACACACACCTACGACTTCAAAAACATGAAAGTAACTAAAGATGTCTATGGCAATTTTGGTTGCACACACCTACAACTTCCATCCTTCACATTCTTGGTTATACTTAAAAATAGAAAACACACAATAATGATCAAGACAATTAGCTTCAAGTTACAACATTTGCTCTTCTTTTTCTCCTTCATCACGACTTGGTTACTTTCAACACAACTTTCATAAGATGCCAATACTTCTTCTAACTCCTTAATTCTCTTTGCTAATCTTAGAACAACGTACTTGGATCATATATCAACATCTTCACGATCCCTCCATCTAAGGAAGTTGCACGCATCCTCCTAAAATACGCAAAAAAAATTAAAGAAAAATACATAAACAAAAGATCTCCATAAAAGAATTAGGAAACATACATGATAGTGTGGACAAGACCAAAATCTTCGAGTTGGATTATGCTCCGACCATGAAGTTTGCATTGATAGTAAGTCACCATGTTTGCATCGCAATTTCACTCGCAACATCGGATCATTCTCATCATTACAAATAGGATTCAACATTGCATTTGACATTTTCAATCAAAACCTAATCACAAAATTTAGAATTAATTAAACCATAAAAAACTTCAAACTAACATTTTCTACTGGAAATTGAAAGATAAAATGAATTCCTACCTTATTTTCTTGGGGAAGATGATGAAGTCGTCAAACAGAGAGCACCAACGTTGATCTTGTTATGGAAAAAACCATGAAATCAAAAAATTAGGGCTACCAACAGCTATTTTGGGTTTAAATTTGGGGAAGATGGCATAAATTGATGAAATAATTAATAATAAAGAAATAAAATGACACGTGGCACTTTTAAACTGGTCCATGGCAGTGAAAACACTGCATGACGCGCCTCACGTGAGTGCTAACAACCCAGACGAGGGAATGGGTTAAAATGGCCCATTTACAACGATATTAAATAGTTTTGTGGGGTGATAGGACACTTTGAAAGTTAAGGTGTCTTTATGCAAATACGGGACAACTTTGATGGTGTCTTTATTTCTCTTCCCTACTTTCTGTACTTTAAGTTCTTGAACTTTGAAATGGACAATTTTGGGAAGTTTGCATCAATTTCCCATGAAATTCATTGATAAAGGTAAGAATTTGACTCCCCAATCATGTAAATGGATTCTTAAGCCTTAGAATCTAGGTTATTGTTTTTGCGGGAAGATTTTGACTTGATTCCATGGTGGGAAAAGCGATAAGTTGGGAAAGATGACCATATTTCTTTCTGGGATTAAGATTTGTTAATAATCTAGGTTAATTAATAGGTCATTAGTGATTGATTGTTATTTACATTGTTCGTTCTTTTTTACTCTGCGCCATTGATTCTAGACAAAGAACAAGTCAAGGCACTTTGCAAGGAAAATGTTTGGGTTATTCTGTCACACCCCAAACTAGAAAGGGGCAGACATCAAGGATATACACAAGCACTCGCTAAATATCTTACTAATCTCATGCCAAAGCTGAAGATTCATAAGCAGTGGAACCTATATGAAGACACATACTAAAACATAGATTACAAAAGGGCTTGTTGGGTTACTTTACAACGGAAACAAGACTAAGTCTACGAAGCCTCTAAAGAGTATGCCTCTGAGAATCTGATAACTAGTCGGGACAGGGCCCAGACATACCCATTCTGATATATGTACATACGTAGCAAAATATAGGCTCTAAATATCTGATAGCTCCAGGTAGAGGTGGAGCTTACCAACTGCTAAACTGGAAGTCCCTAGTCTACTGAAAATGCTTGTTGTCCTGAGTACCTGAGCCTGTAGTGATACAAATGAAATGCCAAAATAATAGGGACGTCACTACATACAAAACCTATACTGGTATGTAAAGCAAACTGAATAACAAGTAGACATCAAATATCATGATAGGCAAATCTGAGCATGTGTATGCAGGAGACATAATCTGTAACTAGAATTGTGACCAACCTCAAGGGTCCTCATCGAACGTTTCATGGCTTAGTCATTTATATATATAATCCCTATAATTTGCCTAAGTGATATCTTTACTTCATTATATCGCTTCTTTTCTCTTTGTAAAGCTAACTGTCAAGGAATCACATGATGGCCTACTGACGGCGATTAGTGAACCCTGTATGGCATCTGTAGCCCACTGTCATGACCACGCATGAAATCTCACAGTCTGGTAACGAGGTCTATCAAGGTACCCCCCAGGGCTCCTGTATGGTCTGCCCGCAGGCCTGTATCAATCAGGTGAATCCACGACGGGAAATTCCAGCTGACTATATCTGAATTCTGTGCACAGAGTAGCGTCGCACGTAGTAGCCCTAAATATACCCACCCTACACTGCAGAGTAGTCTATAGTCTCAACTGCTTGCAATTGTTTATAATAAATAATTCATTAATCACATAGCTCGTGATACAATTCGTTATTACATTCTTTAGCTTAAGAATCATATATCTTGTGACCTATGCACTACGAATAGTCTATGGCTGGTTGTTTTCTTTAAATTTATGCAACATGTACACCGCTAACTTATAAGAGTTCCACTGTAGACAAATATAGTTGTGTGAAATATATTGCTTCCTTGAAGAGTACTATAACTCTATAGGTTTAGGACTCAACATGAGAGGGTTTATAAAATAGGATAACTTTCTTTCAAGTATCATAGAATCTATAGTGACATTTATCGGAAGAACATGCGAGTTTAGGTCGTGCCTTAAGGGCAAAAGAGGTTTTAGCTTTACATACCTTAATTCGGGACTTACTATCTTACGTCGTCAAACTCCTTTGTTGACAACTTTATCTATAACATAAAATCATAAAAGGATAGTATAAGAAACTAATCAAGAGTCACAACAATGCCAAAAACACAATAATGGTTCGCGAGCGACAATCTCAACAATTACCATAGATGAGTGG
>JAJOOR010025115.1:0-28006 GCA_036250505.1 Solanum acaule | reverse complement strand
CCCCCCCCGGTAAAAAGGCTTATATAGGGGTCCTAGACTTAGGAAAAATGACTTAGTATAGGAATTAATTAATTAGGAAAAGACCCAAATACCCCTTAAAATAGATGCCAGCTACTGACCCACAAGACCCCGATCGACGGACCGTGGATGGACCTACAGTCCGTCCTGCACATCCTTCACTAAGTTTAGAGACTTTTCCCTTGACCTACGACCCCGGACCACAGACCGTGAATCCACCTACAGTCTGTAAGTCCAGTCGTGGTTCATGGCTTGGAGAATTTATGGGGTACGAATCCACTGACCCACCTATGGTCCGTGGCCCATACCACGGGCCGTGGTTGGCCCTCGTGGATGGCACCTGGGAGTTCTGAAAAAATCTGGTTCACTCCCCTTTTTAAATATGGGGTGTTACATTATCTCCCCTTTGGGACCATTCATCCTCGAATGAGATTTAAACTGGTTCTAAAAGAGTAGGAGAGGAACGTTCAACCCAACCTGACAATTCTATGCATACACCTGAGGAGGAACTATCGACTCCAAGCTAGCTAGTTCTCAAAACATCATAAGAGGGTGAAACTAACTCTATGAGCCCATTATGCATTCAATGCACATAAACAAGGAGGAAACATCAATTCCAAGCTAAATGTACTCAATGCATCAAAAGCAAGTAGGAACTACATCTATCAACCCGATATGCATGAATTCTCAAATTTCTCATGTTCAAGGAGGAACTACCTTCTCCAAGCTAAAAGCATGCTCAACACAATCTCATGGAGCTCATATGCAATTTACTCTAAAAAATGCATAGCTAAAGCATGTTTAACAAGTCATCTCATGAAGTCTAGGCAACTCATACTCAATGCACAACAACATAAGGAAAATAATTCATATTAGCCATTTTTTTCAAAACTTAAGCTTTTCATGAACATGCATAAATAAGGAAATAGTGGAAAAACATAAAACACACATGACTCCCAAAACATAGAACAAACCAAGAGGAACTCATTACCTCAAGCTATAGTAGGAGTAGAAGGAAAGTGATGAGGATATCGGGACATCATATCGGCCTCGGCCTCCCAAGAAGCACCCTCAACTAAATGATTCCTCCATAACACTTTCACGGAAGAAACTTCCTTATTGCTCAAGTTCTTGACTTTCCGGTCTAAAATCTCAACCGGAACCTTTTCATAAGAAAGATTTTGTTTAACTTCCAAACACTTTAAGGAAACTATGGATGTCAGATCACCAACACATTTCTTCAACAATGAGACATGGAAAATCGGAAGCACCGATGCCAACTCATTTGACAAACCAATTTCATAAGTAACCTTACCAACACGCCTCAAAAATCTGATATGGGCCTACAAAACGGGGACTACGTTCCCTTTCTTACCAAACCTCATTACACCCTTCATGGGTGATATTTTCAAGTAAACCCAATCATGAACATCAAACTCAAGATCCCTTCTTATCACATCGGTGTATGACTTTGCCAATTTTGGGCCGTTTTCAACCTATCTCTAATGAGTCGAAATTTCTCAATGGCCTCATGAACTAACTCAAGACCTATCAAGGCAACTTCACCCACCTCAAACCAACCTATAGGAGATCTACACCTCCTACCATAGAGAGCCTCAAACTGAGCCATATCAATACTCGAGTGATAATTGTTATTATAGGCAAATTCAATTAATGGAAAATGATCATCCCAATTACCCTTAAAATCAATCACACAAGCTCTCAACATATCTTCCAAAGTTTGGATAGTACGCTCCGTTTGCCCATTGTTTGGGGATGAAAAGTCGTGCTAAGCTTAACCTTAGTGCCAAGACCTTTCTGGAATGACTTCCACAACTGAGAAGTGAATTGAGCACCACGATCAGAAATAATGGACAATGGCACCCCATGCAATCTTACTATTTCTCTCAAATACAACTTAGCATAGTCCTCCGCCGAATAGGAAACCTTTACGGGAAGGAAATAAGGCGATTTTGTCATTCGATCTACTATAACCCAAATCGAATCATGTTGTCGCTGAGTACATGACAACCCTACTATGAAGTCCATATTCACATCTTCCAACTTCCAAGTAGGAATACCAATGTCTTGGGATAAACCTCCTAGTTTCTGATGCTCCACCTTGACTTGTTGGCAATTTCGACACTTAGCCACAAATCCCACAATATCCTTCTTCATCCCATTCCAAAAATAGATCTCCTATAAATCACGGTACGTCTTGGTGGCTCCTGGGTGAATAAAATACCGAGAATGTGGGCTTCTGATAAGATTTGTTCCCTCAAGTCATCAACATTAGGAACATATAACCGACCTTGATATTTAAGTACCCCATTTCCCCCTTGGGAGAAAGCCTCAATGGACTTCTTAAACACCACCTCTTTCAACTTAACCAAAATTAGATCAAGACCTTGCTTAGCCTTCACATCCATCACAAAAGACGATTTCGACCCATTATGAACCATAACACCACCCTTGGTGGAGTCCACTAGTTGAACAACTAATCGAGGCAACCTATGAACATCTCGAACCAACTCTTTCTTTTCATCCTCAACATAAGCCACACTTCCCATTGATAGTCAACTAATAGCATCCGCCACCATATTTGCTTTACCAGGGTGATAGAGAACAGTCATGTCGTAATCCTTCAATAATTCTAGCCATCTTCTTTGGAGGAGATTCAAGTCCTTTTGGTTGAACACATATTGCAAACTCTTATGGTCGGTGAAAACATCAACATGAACGCCACACAAATAATGCCTCCAAATATTTAAGTCAAAAGCAATCGCCGCTAATTCAAGGTCATGGGTAGGATAATTCTTCTCATGGACCTTAAGTTGCCTTGAAGCATAGGCAATAACTTTACCATTTTGCATAAGCACACATCCCAACCAAATTCTAGAGGCATCACAATACCATAAAGCCATCCGTAACTTTCGGTAAGGTCAACACCAGAGCAGAAGTAAGTCTTTCTTTCAACTCTTGGAAACTTTTCTGACAAGCTTCCGACCATATGAATTTACTTTCTTTTGAGTCAAAGCCGTCAAAGGAGAAGCAATGGAGGAAAAACCCTCCACAAACCTTCTATAGTAACCGGCCAAACCCAAGAAACTTCTAATATCCGAGGGAGTTAGAGGTTTAGGCTAACTCTTGACCGCATCCGTCTTCTTAGTATCTACCTCGATTCCCTTGCTTGACACAATATGATCAAGAAAAGCTATGGACCTTAGCCAAAATTCACATTTTCTAAACTTTGCAAAAAGTTGTTGGTCCTTGAGAATTTGCAGCACAATCCTCAGATGGTTAATATGCTCATTCTCACTTCTCGAATAGATCAAAATATCATCAATAAACAATTACGAACATATCAAGGTAGTGCCTAAACACCTTATTCATCAAATCCATGAACGCCACCGGAGCATTAGTCAACCGAAATGACATTACCAAAAACTCATAATTACCATACCGAGTTCAAAAAGCCATCTTCAGAATGTCATATCCTCTCACCCTCAATTGGTGATAACCCAATCGGAGGTCAATCTTAGAGAATAAATTGCCTCTTGAAGTTGGTCAAACAAATCATCTATTCTTGGAAGAGGATACTTGTTCTTAATGGTCATCTTGTTCAACTGTCGATATTCAATACACATACGAACAAACCCAGTTTTCTTCCTATCAAACAAAACTGGAGCACCCCATGAAGAGATACTAGGTCGGATTAAACCAATTTTCAACTTCAAGCGAGCCCCAAAGTAGGAAAAATAAGATTTTACTGATTTTCATAGATTTTTACTGATAGTATTCCGCAATTGTTTTTGCCAAATTTTTCATGGACGTCTGTTACGACCTTATTAATGGTGTCAATTTATCCCGAGGGTCAAACGTATGCATTTTAAACTTCAAACGAGCCCCAAACCAGGAAAATAAGATTTTACCAATTTTTGTGTGCAATAGTCCATGGATTTTTGGTGATACAAGATTGCAGAATATTTTTTGCCAAAGTTTTTCATGGACGTCTGTTATGCCCTTATTAATGGAGTCAGTTGGTCCAGAGGGGAAAACGGGCGCATTTTCAAGTTCAAACGAGCCCCAAAGATGGAAAAAATAGATTTCACCGATTTTTGTGTGCTATAGTCCACAGACTTTTGGTGATACAAGATTCAAGAATTTTTTAGTCAAACTTTTTCATAGACGTTCGTTACAACCTTATTAATGGCGTCAGTTGGTCTTGAGAGCAAAAGGGCGCATTTTCAAGTTCAACCGAGCCCTAAAGCAGGAAAAACCAAATTTTATCAATTTTCATGTGCTATATTCCATGAATTTTTTGTGATAGGATTCTGGAATTTCTTTTGCCAAAAATTTTCATGGACATCCGTTACAACCTTATTAATGGCGTCAATTGGTTCCGAAGGCAAACACGTGCATTTTCAAGTTCAAACGAGCCCCAAAATAGGAAAAAACAGATTTTACCGATTTTCATGTGTTATAGTACATGTATTTTGGATGATAAAGGATTTAGAAAAAAATTTACCGAAATTTTTCATCGACTTCCTTTACAACGTTATTAATGGTGTCAGTTGGTCCCGAGGGACAAACAGGCAAATTTTCAAGTTCAAAAGATCCCTAAAGAAGGAACAACTAGATTTTACCGATTTTCGTGTGCTATACTCAATTGATTTTTGGTGATAAGATTTCAAAAAGAAATTTTCCAAAATTTTTCTTAGGCTTCCATTATGACCTTATTAATGGCGTAAGTTGGTCCCGAGGGAAAAGCCGGTGCATTTTTAAGTTCAAATGAGCCCCAAAGTAGGAAAAACAAGATTTTACCAATTTTAGTGTGTTATAGTCCATGGATTTTTGGTGATACATGATTCTGGAATTTTTTTTGCTGAAATTTTTCATGGATGTCCGTTACGACCTTATTTATGGAGTCAGGTTGTCCAGAGGGGAAAACAGGCACATTTTCAAGTTCAAATTAGCCCTAAAGCAGGAAAGACCATATTTTACTGATTTTTGTATGCTATAGTCTATGGATTTTTGGTGATAGGATTCCACAATTTTTTTTCGAGACATCGATTGGTCCCGAGGGATAAACAGACGCATTTTCAATTTTAAACAATCCCCAAGTAGGAAAAACCAAATTTTACCTATTTTCATGTGCAATAGTCCATGGAGTTTTGGTGATCCAAGATTCCGAAATTTTATTTGCTAAAATTTTCATGGGAAGTCTTTTACGACCTTATGAATGGTGTCAGTTAGTGTCGGGGGGTAAACAGGCGCATTTTCAAGTTCAAACGAGCCCCAAAGAAGGAAAAACAAGATTTTATAGATTTTTATGTGCTATAGTCTATGGATTTTTTGGTGATAAGATTTTAGAATTTTTTTTGCCAATATTTTTAATGGACGTCTGTTATAAGCTTCTTAATGGCGTTAGTTGGTCGAAAGGGGCCAACGGGCGCATTTTAAAGTTCAAATGAGCCTCAAAGCAGGAAAAACTAGATTTTACTGATTTTCGTGTGCTATAGTTTATTGATTTTTGGTGATAGGATTCCAAAATATTTTTTGCCAAAATTTTTCATGGATGTCTGTTACGACTTTTTATATGGCGTCAGGTTATCCCGAGGGGCAAACGGGCACATTTTCAAGATCAATCGAGCCCTAAAGATTGAAAAACGAGATTTTACCGATTTTTGTGTGCTATAGTCCATGGATTTTTGGTGATAGGATTTCGCCAATTTTTTTTGCTGAAATTTTTCAGGGACGTCTGTTATGACCTTATTAATGGCGTCAGTTGGTCCCTAGGGGCAAACAGGTGCATTTTTAAGTTCAAACAAGCCCTAAAGCAGGAAAAACCAAATTTTACCGATTTTCGTATGCTATGGTCTATGGATTTTTGGTGATACAAGATTCAGGAATTTTTTTTATTGAAATTTTGCATGGACGTCTCTTACAACCTTATTAATAGTGTCAGTTGGTCTCGAGGGGAAGATGGGTGCATTTTCAAGTTCCAACGATCCCCAAAGCAGGAAAAACTAGATTTTCGTGTGCAATACTCGGTGGATTTGTTGTGATAGGATTCTAGAATTTTTTATTCCAGAATTTTTCATTGACGTTCGTTACGACCTTATTAATAGCGTCAATTTGTCTAGAGGGGAAAACAAGTGCATTTTCAAGTTCAAATGAACCCCAAAGAAGGACAAACCTAATTTTACCGATTTTATGTGCTATTTCCATGGATTTTTAGTGATATAAGATTCTGGAATTGTTTTTGTCAAAAAAATTTATAGACGTTAGTTACAACAATATTAATGGCGTCAGTTGGTCCCAAGGGGCAAACGAGCACATTTTTCAAGTTTAAACGAGCCCCAAAGCAGGAAACGCCAGATTTTACTAATTTCCGTGTGCTATAGTTCTAGAGTTTAGGTGGTAGTATTCCGAAATTTTTTTTGCCAAAATTTTTCATGGGCATCCGTTACAACCTTATAAATGGCGTCAATTGGGCCCGAAGGGCGAACAAGAGCATTTTCAAGTTCAAACAAGTTCCAAAACAGAAAAACTAGATTTTACCGATTTCTTATGCTATAGTCCATGAAATTTTGGTGATAGGATTCTAAAAATTTTTTTGCCAAAACTTTTCATGGACGTTTGTTACGACCTTAATAATGGCGTCAATTAGTCCTGAGGGGCAAATACGCATTTTCAAGTTTAAACGAGCCCCAAAGAAGAAAAAATCAAATTTTAGTGATTTTTATAGTCCATGAATTTTCGGTGATACAGTATTCCAAAAATTTTTTATGCCGAAATTTTTCATGGACGTCTGTTACAACTTTATTAATGGCGTATGTCGGTCCCGAGGGGAAAATGAGCATATTTCCATGTTCAAACGAGCCCCAAAAAGGCAAAACCAAATTTTATCAATTTTCTTATGCTTTAGTGCATGGATTTTTAGTGATAGGATTTAGGATTTTTTTACCTGAAATTTTTAATGGCGTCAGTTGGTTCCGAGGGCAAACATGTGCATTTTCAACTTCAAATGAGCCCTAAAGTAGGAAAAACCATATTTTACCGATTTTTGTGTGATATATGTCCATGGATTTTTGGTGATACAATATTCCAAATTTTTTTTTGCCAAATTTTTTCATGGACGTCTGTGACGATCTTATTAATGGCATTAGTTGGTCTTGAGTGGTAAACATGCACATTTACAAGTTCAAACAAGCCCCAAAGTAGGAAAAACTAGATTTTACCAATTTTCGTGTGCTACAATCCATGGATTTTTGGTGATAGGATTCAAGAATTTTTTTGTCAAATCTTTTCATGGATGTCCGTTACGATCTTATTAATGGCGTTAGTTGGTCCTGAGTGGCAAACATGCGCATTTTCAAGTTCAACGAGCCGCAAAGTAGGAAAACCAAAATTTACTTATTTTGTGTACTATTGTCCATTAATTATTGGTGATACAGGATTCAAGAATTTTTTTGCCAAAATTTTTCATGGACGTCCGTTACGACCTTATTAATGGTGTTAGTTTGTCCCGAGGGACAAACGGGAGCATTTTCAAGTTAAAAGGAGCCCAAAAGCATGAAAAACCAAATTTTATCAATTTTTGTATGCTATAGTCCATGGATGTTAAGCGGTAGAATTTTCAATTTTTTTACCGAAATTTTTTGTGGACGTCTATTACGACCTTATTAATGGCGCCAGTTAGTCCGGAGGGGTAAAGAGACACATTTTCAAGTTCAAATGAGCTCCAAAGCAGACAAAAACTAGGTTTTACCAAATTTCGTATGCTATAGTCCATGGAGTTTTGGTGATAAATTATTCCAGAATTTTTTTTGCCATAATTTTTCATGGACATCCGTTACGACCTTATTAATGACGTCAGTAGGTCCCTAGGGGAAAATAGACGCATTTTCTAGTTCAAACGAGCGCCAAAGTAGGAAAAACCAGATTTTACCAATTTTCGTGTGCTAGTAGTCCATAGATTTTTGGTGATATAGGATTCCAATTTTTTTTTTGTTGAAATTTTTTATAGACGTCCGTTACGACCTTATTAACGGCGTTAGTTTGTCCCAGGGGGGAAACGTGTGCATTTACAAGTTCAAACAACCCCAAAGCACGAAAAACCAGATTTTACCGATTTTCGTGTGCTATAGTCAATGGATTTTTGGTGATATAGGATTCCAGAATTTTTTTTGTCAAATTTTTTCATGGATGTCTGTTACAACCTTATTAATGTCGTTAGTTAGTCCCGAAGGGCAAACGAGTGCATTTTCAAGTTCAAATGAGTCACAAAGCAGGAAAAACCAGATTTTACTGATTTGCGTGTGCTATAGTCCATGAATTTTTGGTGATACAAGATTCTAGAATCTTTTTTGCCAAACATTTTCATGGGCGTTCGTTACAACCTTATTAATGGCGTCAGTTGATCCTAAGGGGTAAATGGGTGCATTTTCAAGTTCAAACGAGCCCAAAGTAGGAAAAACCAGATTTTACCGATTTTCATGTGCTATATTCCATGGATTTTTGGTGATGGGATTCATGAATAATTTTTGCCAAAATTTTTTGTGGACGTCTGTTGCGATCTTAATAATAGCATTAGTTTGTCCCGAAGGGAAACCGTGTGCATTTTTCAAGTTCAAACCAAATTCTACTGATTTTCGTGTGTTATATTTCATGGATTTTTGGTGATACAAGATTCTGGAATCTTTTTTGTCGAGTTTTATAGATGTCCGTTACGATCTTATTAATGGTGTCGGTTGGCCCTGATGGGCAAACAGGCGCATTTTCAAGTTGATACGAGCCCAAAGTAGGAAAAACCAGATTTTACCAATTCTCATGTGCTATACTCCATGAATTTTTGGTGATAGGATTCCAGATTTTTTTTCCAAAAGTTTTCATGGACGTCTATTACGACCTTTTTAATGGCGTCAGTTGGTACCAATGGGCAAACTGGCACATTTTCAAGTTCAAACGAGCCCCAAAGCAAGAAAAACAGATTTTACCAATTTTTGTGTGGTAATGTCCATGGATTTTTGGTGATACATGATTCAAGAATTTTTTTGCTGAAATTTTTCATGGATGTCCGATACGACCTGATTATTGGCATTAGTTGTTCCTGGGGAGCAAACTGGTGTATTGATACGTCCAAACTGACACCTCAATTAAGAGGTATAAGCGGTCGAAGTCAATTTATAGAACTCAACGTGAGTTGAGGTCGATCCCACAGAGAATCTCTTTACTTAAATGATTTCACTGTCGTGTTTTGCTCAAGTGTCGTTATTATTTCCTAAGGAAACAGTTACATAAAGTAAAATTGGGTTTAGCTATAAAGCTCTAGTAATCAAGGTTGTTAACTAAGATCTAATGTAGCAATTAACGGAATATCAGTTCTAAAGTTGTTTCGATAATTAAATGAAATTAGGATTGTGTTCCCCATAACGTTGCATCTAATGTTCTTCCGTATTTGAGTTTCAGGCAATTCATCTCTACAACATACATGCGAGCTAAATATATCTGATACTTCTCAGTCTAATCAGATAATTTTCACTCAAGTTTTCTCGGTCCCAGAGTGTTACACATTTTACCCTCGCTTACAATAGTGTTAAAGTTCTTTTCTCTCGAACTTGAACTTTGACTCCATTTGTTTAGGTTAATTTATCTTTTTCCTAACTATCATTTTTCTCTCGAACAAATGATAGATACAAGCTCACCCTAATGTGTGCACTCATTAAAATACATGAATAATGAAAGCTAAAGTATACTTTGCAAATGTAAATTGCTTTTCAATCGTTTTACGGAATTACGATTAGATTTACGTCATAGATCCCACAATCCCAGTTGTGGTATTTAGCCACTCATGATTTCATGTAAACATACAAAAGAATATAATGAAAACATGACGAGAAAAATACTTACGAAAATAAGCAAATTGATAAGCACTTTGATAATTCAAGAACCGGAAATTTAACTTCCAAACTTGATTCGATGTTAATCTTCAAATACCAAACGCTAAGAATATTTGAAAACTTGTTCTTCGTTCCAGATCAGACGAGATAAAAACTAAAAACTACCTAATTAATTCAAATAAAGTGTTTTA
Organism: Solanum acaule; assembly: GCA_036250505.1. Lineage (NCBI taxonomy): Eukaryota > Viridiplantae > Streptophyta > Magnoliopsida > Solanales > Solanaceae > Solanum > Solanum acaule. Next base: position 17,892 of record JAJOOR010025115.1, on the reverse strand, counting down.
AAAAGAGTCCTACTTGAAGTAGGACTGAACTGTCAGACACTTCACGGAAGTCACCACGGTCCGTCAAGGGCTTCACAGTTAATGAATCCCTTCGTGGTCTTCACTAGAGTTCCCTAATCTTGGGTCTTCAATGCTTGTATACTGGATCATCATCATAGGAAATACCACGGATCGTGCTAGTGACCATGACCCGTATAGATGCCCATGGTCTTCAGTTGGTCAATTCAATCTTCAGCTTTTTTCGTACTTACTCACTGGATAGCCTTCACGATCACCACCACGGGCCGTTAAAGAGACCACGGACCGTGAGGCCTTCCGTGGTCTTCACTTTAGTTGCCTTTGCATTTTATTTCCCTAAGACCCATACACTAGTTCCACTGCACAGACACTACAACGGACCGTTGTGATGACCACGGCTCGTGAAAGCGTCTGTGGTCTTTAGTTGAGCTCCACCAATGTGTTATCTTCCATGCCTTCTCACTAGTTCCACTTCACGAACCCTTTCACGATCAGTCATGATCTTCACGTCTCGTCAAGGCATCCGTGATCTTCACTTTGTTCCAGCCATTTTCACTCTGCATTTTTTCCTCTTCTTTCTTCTTTCACATCCACATGTTTTTCCTGTACAAACACTACCAAACACATCATATCCACATAAATACACTCAATTCTAGTATTAATCCTTAGTTTTCAAGCATCAAATGTACCAAGATTTCGCGGCACATCATGTATTTTCAAGTTAAAACGAGCCCCAAAGCAGGAAAAAATTGATTTAACCAATTTTTGTGTGCTATAGTCTATGATTTTTTGGTGATTTAGGATTGCAGAATTTTTTTGCCAAAATTTTCCATGGACGTCCGTTACGACCTTATTAATAGTGTTAGTTGGACCCGAGGGGCAAACAAGCACATTTTCAAGTTCAAAGGAGCCCCAAAGTAGGAAAAAATAGATTTTACTAATTTTCGTGTGCTATAGTCCATGGATTTTTGGTGATACAGGATTCTTAAATTTCTTTTGCCAAAAATTTTCATGGACCTCTAATACGACCTTATTAATGGAGTCAGTTGGTCTCAAGGGAAAACATGCACATTTTCAAGTTCAAACGATCCCTAATGCAGGAAAAACCTGATTTTACCAATTTTTGTGTGCTACATATTCCATGGATTTTTGGTGATACAATATTCTAAAATTTTTATACCAAAAATTTTCATGGACGTCCGTTACAACCTTATTAATGGTGCCAGTTGATCTCGAAGGGAAATTGGGCGCATTTTAATGTTCAAACGATCCCAAAGTAGGAAAAAAAATAGGTTTTATCAATTTTCATGTGCTACTGTCCATGGATTTTTAGTGATAGCATTCAACAATTTTTTTTCCAAAATTTTTTGTGGACATCTGTTACGACCTTATTTATGGCGTCAGTTGGTCTTTAATGACCCGTAAAATTGGTAGGTTAATCTAGAGCCTAAATGTGAGTTTGAACGTCAAGTATGAAGATATTTGATTCTAGGACAATAGGGTAAGTGCCAAGCCAAGGCCAAAGGCCAAGGCTGCCCTAAAATTGGAGCACACTACCTCAACTACCACGGCCATCACTACGGCTCGTGGTCATGACTACGGCCCATTGTAGGCTTTGTAAAGTTTCCTTGGCCAAAGGAGGGAAGCCTCCAAGTGTCTTAGACACTGCCTCAACCTCCATGGAAGGGACCACGACTCGTGAAGCCCTCCATGAAGAGGACTTGGGCGTGGTGGCTTGATGGCACGAGGTAGCATAGCTACTGCCTCAACCCTCCACGTGCATGACCACGTGTCGTAGTCCTCTTCACGTCTTGTGAAGGGGACCGTGGAGATGACTTAGGCAAATGAGCCTTGAGCCCTAAAAAGGAGGCCACTGCCTTACCTTCACGGGCAGGACCATGGATCGTGGTCCACACCATGGCTCATGAAGGGTGGCTGGTGGTCCCTGATGGGGACCATTAAATGAGCGTTAACCAAGTCATTTCATTTTTAGTCCAATTAAGTGGGGGTGTTTTGGGTATTTTTAAGGGAAGTATATAGGTTATTTTAAAGACAAATTTCACAAGACTAAGTCATTATTTACAAACACCCAATTGAAATAAAAAACTTCCTCCTCTCTCAATATTTCTCTCTCTAGACTCAAGAAGAAAAAGAAGCCATTGAAGCTAGGGTTTGTAGATTTTAAAGGTTCTTCCCCAAATTTATTGAAGGTTCTTAAGTGAGGTATGGATGCTTTTCATCCTTGGGTAGCTATCACCCAAGGAACCCTTTCAAATTATGTTTTCAAGATTTCAAATCCCCCAAAATCTAGTGTTTTCAATCTATGACATGTGTCTTCTTCTTCCAAAACGACTTTTATTGTTTGATTATGGTGAATTATGAATATATTTATGGAGTATTGATGTTTTGTAATGAAAATTCCCCATAGACCCATGTTTCCCCATACTGATAAATCATGAATTGATGTTGTGGGTTAGTTGATATTATGAATATGTCAATTGAATATGTTTATGTTATTTAATCAATTGAATCATGAAATTCCTCCTATATTATGTATTAATTGTTTATGTTTGGGTTGATTGTGATTCAAGACCCTTGAAGGGCAAAGGTATGAGGGCATGCACCTTTCTATGAGAATTATGTATGAGATTGTGATTCACTTGAAAGGTGAAGATACTTTGATGATTGTGTAGTTGTGCTGTTGTTGTAAGATCATTATCCCCCATCCCTACATATGACTATGTATGATATGTTATGACTATGATAGTATGGTTGTGTTGTATGAAAGGCTATTCTCATGAACACCCTATGGATATGATGTGAAAGGCTTACTCACATGTTGATGATTCTAAGGTTGAAAGGACATTCTCACCTAATGAATCTATGAGCTCTTATGTTATGGGATGGAAACCTTTCATGCTAGTAGTCCGGGATTCTAGTAGCAATCCCCATATCCCATAACTATGTGCCCACATAGATCTTTAGATAGTGGATCCACCTAAAAGCTATTATGAAAGTTCTACCTTAGGCAAGTAGGACACCTATTTTCGATGTGGGGGTAGAACACCGGATTCCATGTAGCTCACATGGTCTATGTCGGTTAATGATATCTTCCCTATATGATATGAATATGAACTATGATAAGAACATGTACTTTAATTATGACTCCTTATGTGGTACTACTTAGTATGAGTGGGGGTATGGGACTTCACTTATGCATTGCACAAGTAGGCTTCAAGAGGTGTTATGGTGAGGTCCTCTTATGTTATGAAGACTTATGGACTTTGTATGTATGTTAGGTATGGATGTTTAGGTTGACTTCACTTGTTACAAGTTATGAACATGTATGATTATTTACTTGTGTATGTTGGCTATGAATAAGGCAAAGTAAGAGATGTATGTTGTTGGTAGCCTAAATGTGATACTTGGCATTTGGTAGGGTTTTGGGACTTTACCTTTGCATTGCACTAGTGTGGCTTTGGGTTGCTTTTATGTTGGTTTGACTTATGTTCTTCATAAACGTGCATAATGGCTTTTAAACTGGATAAAGGCATGATTTCAACTAAATGTCCCTTTTTGCATGTTTTAAGGATTTTGTGCATGGCTTCCATACTTAGTACATTATTTGTGCTAACCCATATTTTCTACATTCTATGAGTGTAGGTTCTAATCGTTGAGACGTACTACTTTCTTCAAGTGAAGCTTGGTTTGACTATTCCCTAGGCTTGGTGAGTCCTCAAGTTCGAGGACAAGATGTTATTGTTTCTAGTTCTATTGTACTTTCTACTTTTGAGACTCTATCGATGTAAAGGGCTTTGACCCTATTTGTACTCTCTATTGTATTAGATGGTGATTGAGACAAGTCTAGATTCTTATTTTCGTCTATGAAGAAGAAGTTGACTAATATTGTAAAGGTTTTAAATTTTTCCGCATTATTATATGTCTTTATGTTATGATTATGCTAAGGGCTTGTATGAGACCCCTTAGGGGTCAAGTACGCCATGTTGCTCCTAGGGGTAACCCCGGGTCGTGAAAAACTTAGTAATCACGAAACAAGGTTATAGAATGATTCTAGGATGATGTCTCATGAACCACGTCTAGTAGAGTCTTGTTCATGAGTGTGAAGCGCTCCACACTTATGAATGAGAGGCTATAAGATGTTTAGGAACTTTCACTTCTTTGAGTACTCTTTAGTCGTGCCTTAGAGTTTTAACTCTATGAAGTCCTTTTTCCTAATCCTTTTCTTGTGCATATAGGATATGAATGCAAGAAGGGGGGCCGCAAGAAGAGTGGAAGAGGAGACTGCTAATGAGGGGGTTCCTCCCCGAGGTCCTCAAGGGCCTCAAGTTACTCAAGCTCCTAATGATGAAGGGGCTATGACAAATGTGGAGATAAGGTCGGCTCTCCAAACATTGACTCATGTTTTAGTGACTCAAGTCACTAGGGATGCTAGAGATCATGTGAACTCTAATGCAAGTAAATCCACTTCAAGGATTAGGGATTTCACAAGAATGAATCCCCCTACATTCTATGGCCCCAAAGTGTATGAAGACCCACAAGGCTTTATAGATGAAGTGTTTAAGGTAGTTGATGTTATGGGGGTGTCATCTCAAGAGAAGGTGGAACTAGCTACCAATCAATTGAAGGATGTGGCTCAAGTTTGGTATGAGCAATGGAAGGATGAGAGACCCGTGAGAGCAGACCCAGTTGATTGGGGAGTGTTCAAGATGGCCTTTCTTGATAGGTTTTCCCCCTAGAGTTGAGGGAGAGAAAGATGCAAGAATTCATCAACCTTCGCCAAGGAGGTATGAGTGTGAAGGAATATGGCCTTAATTTCACCCAATTATCTAAGTATGCTCCAACCTTAGTGACGGACTCTAGGGCCAAGATGAGGAATTTGTTATGGGGATATCCGACTTAGTAGTCAATGAATGTCGTTTGGCAATGCTCATCTCAAGCATGAATATTTCACGTCTTATGGTTCATGCTGAACAAATTGAGAAACAAAAGCTCAAACAAGTGAATAAAGAAGTGAAGAGGGCAAGGACCGATGATAGGAATTCTTCCAAGGGTAAATTTGAGGTTCAAGGTAAACCAAGGTTCAAGAAGAGGTTTTCCAACCAAGGATCATCTAGCACTCCAAGGGTCAACAAAAATAGGGTGTCTAACCCTAAGTCATAAGAAGGTAATAGTGGTAGCTCTTATGTTGAAAGACCTAGTTGTGTAAAGTGTGGCAAGAAGCATGAAGGTAAGTGCCTAGTTTGCACGGATGGTTGCTTTAGTTGTGGGAAGAGCAGTCATATAAAAAGAGATTGTCCCATGCTAAAGGTTCAAGGGAGAGAGGGCAAACAAGTTCCTTGGCTCTAATTCTGATACTCCCATGAAGAATCGCTTTTATGCTCTTCAATCCCGAGGTGACCAAGAGAACTCCTCGGATGTTGTGACGAGTATGTTGCAAGTATTTTCCATTAATGTTTATGATTTGTTAGACCCCGGGGCCAATTTATCATTTGTTACACCTTTTGTGGCTATGAAATTTGAAATGTTCCCCGATGTGTTAGAAGAACCTTTTTCGGTGTCTACCCTGGTAGGTGACTTGGTTGTAGCTAAAAGAGTTTATAGGAATTGTCCCATTTCAGCATCTCATAAAGTCACTTTGGTTGATTTAGTATAATTAGATATGTTGGACTTTGATGTCATCCTGGGGATAGATTGGTTGCATGCATGTTTTGCGTCCATTGATTGTAGAACCCGAGTGGTTAAGTTTCAATTTCCTAATGAGCCTACAATAGAATGGAAGGGGTGAAATTCTATCCCTAGAGGTCGTTTTGTGTCATGCCTAAAAGCTAGTAAAATGATCTCCAAGGGTTGCATTTCCCACATTGTTAGGGTTATGGACGTTGAGTCCGAGACTTCTTCTTTAGAGACGGTCTCCATGGTGAGTGAGTATCCGGAAGTCTTCCCCGATGACTTACTCGACATTCCTCTCGAACGGGAAATAGACTTCGGCATTGATCTTTTGCCGGATACACAACCAATATCTATTCCCCCTTATCGGATGGCTCCGGCCGAATTAAAAGAATTGAAGGAACAACTCAAGGACTTGTTAGATAAGGGTTTTATTCAACCAAGAATATCTCTATGGGGTGCTCCGGTATTGTTCGTAAAGAAGAAAGATGGGTCCCTTAGGATGTGTATTTATTATCGCCAATTGAACAAGGTCAAAATAAAGAATAAGTATCCACTTCCTAGGATTGACGATTTGTTTGATCAACTCCAAGGGGCTAATTTTTTCTCCAAAATAGATCTTCGTTCGGGTTACCATCAACTAAGGGTAAGAGGATGTGACATTCCTAAGATGGCCTTTAGGACCCGGTACGGTCACTACGAATTTATAGTTATGTCTTTTGGGTTAACAAATGCCCCGGCGGCATTCATGGACCTAATGAATAGGGTGTTTAGGCAATATCTTGATTCATTTGTGATCGTTTTTATTGACGATATTTTGATATATTCAAAAAGTGAGGATGAACATATGGATAATTTGAGGATAGTATTGCAAGTCCTTAAAGACCACCAATTGTATGCGAAGTTTAGTAAGTGTGAGTTTTGGCTATGATCGGTTGCTTTCCTTGGTCATATTTTGTTGGGCATGGGTATTGAGGTTCATCCTAAGAAGACGGATGTGGTCAAGAGTTGGTCTAGACCTCTAAATCCTACCAATATTAGAAGCTTTCTGGGTTTGGCCAGTTATTATAGTAGATTTGTTGAGGGTTTCTCCTCTATTGCTTCTCCATTGACGACCTTGACTCAAAAGAAGGCTAGATTTGTGTGGTTGGAGGCTTGTGAGAAAAACTTCCAAGAGTTCGACGATAGACTCACTTCCGCTCCGGTGTTGACATTACCGAAGGGTATCGATAAGTATGTGGTATATTGTGATGCTTCTCGAGTGGGTTTGGGATGTGTCCTTATGCAACGTGGTAAAGTGATTGCCTATGCTTCAAGGCAACTCAAGGTCTATGAGAAGAATTATCCAACTCATGACCTTGAATTAGCGGCGGTTGTGTTTGCTTTGAAAATATGGAGACACTACTTATATGGGGTCCATGTAGATGTGTTTACCTACCACAAGAGTCTTCAATATGTGTTTAGCCAAAAAGACTTGAATCTCCGACAAAGAAGGTGGTTAGAACTTTTGAAGGACTATGACTTGAGTGTCCTTTACCACCCCGACAAAGCTAATGTAGTTGTGGATGCCCTAAGTGGATTGTCCATGGGTAGCATGGCTCATGTAGAAGATGAGAAGAAGGAATTGGTTCATGATGTGCATAGGTTGACTCGGTTAGGTGTCCAACTAGTGGATTTCACCAAGGGTAGAGTTGTGGTCCATCATAGTTCCGAATCGTCCTTTGTTGTTGATATGAAGCCTAAGCAACATCTTTATCCTATATTAATGGAGTTGAAAGAATCGGTACTCAACAAGTCCGTTGAGGCTTTCTCCCAAGGGGGAGATGGGGTGCTTAGGTACCAATGTAGATTATGTGTTCCGAATGTTGATGGCCTAAGAGAGAAAATTTTAGAAGAGGCTCGTGGTTCACGGTATTCTATTCATCCGGGAGCCACCAAGATGTACCGTGATTTACTGGAAGTCAATTGGTGGAATGGCATGAAAAATGATACAGGGGGTTTTGTGGCCAACAGTCCGAATTGTCAACAAGTCAAGGACGAACACCAAAAATCGGGAGTTTTGTCCCAATATATAGATATTCCCACTTGGAAGTGGGAGGATGTGATATGGACTTTGTTGTGGGTTTGCCTCGTACTTGAAGGCAACATGATTCGATGTGGGTCATTGTTGATAGGATGACTAAATCAACCCACTTTATTCCGGTCAAGACTTCATTTTCGGGGGAAGATTATGCCAAGTTGTACATAAATGAGATAGTGAAGTTGCATGGGGTTCCCTCATCTATAATTTCGAATTGGGGTACTCAATTTACTTCACACTTTTGGAAGGCATTCCAAAAGGGGTTTGGTACAAATGTTAAGCTTAGTACCACTTTCCACCCGCAAATGGATGGTCAAGCGGAACGGACCATTCAAACCTTGGAGGACATGTTGAGGGCGTGTGTGATTGATTTCAAGGGTAGTTGGGATGACTATCTCTCATTGATTGAGTTTGCTTACAACAATAGTTACCACTCAACCATTGCCATGGCCCCGTTTGAAGCACTAAATGGTAGGAGGTGTAGGTCTCCGGTTGGTTGGTTTGAAGTAGGTGAATTTGCTCTAATTGGTCCCGAACTAATTTATGATGCCATTGAAAAAGTTCGGCTCATTAGAGAGAGGTTGAAGAAGGCCCAAAGTAGGCAAAAGTCTTAAACTGATGTAAGAAGGAGGGCTCCTGAATTTGAGATTGGTGATTGGGTCTACTTGAAAATCTCACCTATGAAAGGTGTGATGAGATTTGGTAAGAAGGGGAAACTTAGTCCCCGATATGTGGGCCCATATCAAATCTTGAAGCATATTGGGAAAGGTGCCTATGAATTAGACTTACCAAATGAGTTGGCTCCGGTTCACCCGGTGTTTCATGTTTCCACGCTTAAGAAGTGCATTGGTGATCCGGTATCCATCCTTCCTTTAGAGGGTTTAGGAGTTGATGGGAGTCTTTCCTATGAGGAAGTCCCAGTGGAGATTTTGGATCGGCAAGTGAAGAGGTTGAGAAATAAGGAAGTAGCCTCCGTTAAGGTTTTATTGAGGAATCACTTAGTTGAGGGTGCTACATGGGAGGCCGAGGCTGATATGAAGTCCCGTTATCCTCATCTTTTTTCCTCATCTATCCAAACTTGAGGTAAGTAGTTTTCTTGAGTTGGTGTTTTGGACGTCATATGTGCTATAAGTGTTCTTTATGATTTCCTTATGTTGTGCATGTTCTTGTGACAATTCATGTTTAGCATAGATTGAGTTTTCATGATTTATATGTTTCTCATGTCGAATTGCACTTTAGTATGATAATTGCATATTTGACCTCATGAGATGATTTATTGAAATGCTTGATTATGTGTATAATGGACATGCCTAGTTATGTTTTAATGAGATGACATGTTGGCTCCATATTGTTGTGTTGAGCTTGCTTGAGTTGGAGAAGGTAGTTCCTCCCATGTTTATGAGAATTGATGAGTTTTGTGCATATTGGCTTTGTAGATGTAGTTCCTACTATCTTGTGTGCATTCTTTACATATTAAGAATGGAGTTAATGTTTCCTCCTATGATTTATGCATCTTATTAATGTGTCATGCATGATGGGCTACTAGTCTTGAGTCTTTATTTCCCTAAACTGTTTAAAGTGTCATTAGAGGACAAATGTTCCTAATGGGGAAATATTGTAACGACCCATAAAATTGGTAGGTTAATCTAGATATTGAATCATGAAATTCCTCCTATATTATGTAGTAATTGTATATGGTTGGGTTGATTGTGATTCAAGACCCTTGAATGGCAAAGGTATGAGGGCTTGTACCTTTCTATGAGAATTATATATGAGATTGTGATTCACTTGAAAGGTGAAGATACTTTGATGATTGTGTAGTTATGATATCGTTGTAAGATCATTCTCCCCCACCCCTACACATGACCATGTATGATATGTTATGACTATGATAGTATGGTTATGTTGTATGAAAGGCTATTCTCATGAACACCCTATGCATATGATGTGAAAGGCTTACTCACATGTTGATGATTCTAAGGTTGAAAGGACATTCTCACCTAATGAATCTATGAGCTCTTATATTATTATGTTGGTTGGGTGCCTAGTGAATTCTCTTATAAACATGAACTTAAGTAAAGACTTAAATATGACTATTAAAGGGAATTATGCTTAGCACCGAGCGGATATGAAAATGAGATGGAGGCTTTTACGTTTAGCAAGTCCGGCTTCCCAATGTATGTTGTCTCATGGGATGGAAACCTTTTACGCTAGTAGTCCGGGTTTCTAGTATCAATCCCCAAATCCCATAACTATGTTCCCACATAGGTCTTTAGCTAGTGGATCCAACTAAAAGCTATTATGAAAGTTCTACCTTAGGCAAGTAGGACACCTTTTTTCGGTGTAGGGGTAGAACACCAGATTCCATGTAGCTCATATGGTCTATGTCGGTTAATGTTATCTTCCCTATATGATATGAATATGAACTATGATAAGAATATGATTTACGATAAGAACATGGACTTTAACTATGACTCCTTCTGAGGTACTACTTAGTATGAGTGGGGTTATGGGACTTCACTTATGCATTGCACAAGTAGGATTCAAGAGGGGTTATGGTGAGGTCCTCTTATGTTATGAAGATTTATGGATTATGTATGTATGTTAGGTATGGATGTTATGGTTGACTTCACTTGTTACAAGTTATGAACATGTTTGACTCTTTACTTGTGTATGTTGGCTACGAATAAGGCAAAGTAAGATATGTATGTTGTTGGTAGCCTAAATGTGATACTTGGCATTTGGTAGTGTTATGGGACTTTACCTTTGCATTGCACTAGTGTGGCTTTGGGTTGCTTATATGTTGGTTTGACTTATGTTCTTCATAAACGTGCATAATGGCTTTTAAACATGCCCTAAAGCAGGAAAAACAAGTTTCAGCTGATTTTCGTGTACTAGTCAATGGATTTTTGGTGATAGGATTTTGGATTTTTTTTCTCAAAATTATTCATGGACGTCTGTTACGACCTTAATAATGGTGTCAGTTGGTCCCGGAGGGCAAACGGGCACATTTTCAAGTTTAAACGAGCCCCACAGCAGGAAAAACCATATTTTAATGATTTTCATGTGCTATAGACCATGGATTTTTTGTGACACAGGATTTTGGAATATTTTTTGCCAAATTTTTTCATGGACATCTGTTACGACCTTATTAATGACGTAAGTTTGATTCGACGAGCAAACTGGTGCATTATTAAGTTCAAACGAGCCCCTAAGCAGGAAAACCCAAATTTTACTGATTTTCATGTGCTATAGTACATGGAATTTTTGTGATACAGGATCCAAAAAAATTTCGCTGAAATTTTTCTTGGACATCCTTTATGACTTTATTAATGGCGTCAGGTTGTCCCGAAGAGCAAACATGTGCATTTTCAAGTTCAAACGGGCCCCAAAGCAGGAAAACTAGATTTTACCGATTTTCGTGTGCTATAGTCCATGGAATTTTGGTGATATAGGATTCCAAAAAAAAATTTGCCGAACTTTTTCATTGACGTCTGTTACAGCCTTACTAATGGCATTAATTTGTCATGAGGGGCAAAGGGGCGCATTTGCAAGTTCAAACGAGCCCCAAAGCAAGAAAACCCATGTTGTACCAATTTTCGTGTGCTATAGTCCATGGATTTTTGGTGATAGGATTTCGCATATTTTTTTGCTGAAATTTTTCATTGTCGTCTATTAAGACATTATTAATGGAGTCAGTTGGTCCCGAGAGGACAACACACACAATTTTAAGTTCAAACGAGCCCCAAAGCAAGAAAACCCAGACATAACCAATTTTTGTGTGCTATAGTGCATGGAGTTTTTGTTGATACAGGATTCCAGAATTTTTTATGCCAAACTTATCATGGATGTTTGTACAACCTTGTTAATGGCGTCAATTGGTCCCGAGGGGAAAGCGGGCGCATTTTCAAGTTCAAACGAGCCCAAAGCAGGAAAAACCAAATTTTATAGATTTTATTGTGCTATAGTCCATGGACATTTGGTGATAGGATTCCGCAATATTTTTTTGCCAAAATTTTTCATGGACGTCCTCTACGACCTTTTTAAGGCATATGTTTGTCCCGAGGGGTAAACGGGCACATTTTCGAGTTCAAACGAGCCCCAAAGTAGGAAAAACTAGATTTTACCAATTTTCGTGTGCAATAGTCCATGGATTTTTGGATATACAGGATTCCATAATTTTTTTGCTAAAATTTTATATGGACGTCCGTTACGACCTAATAATGACATTAGTTGGTTTCGAGGGGCAAATGGGTGCATTTTCAAGTTCAAACAAGCCCGAAAGTAGGAAAAACCAGATTTTACCAATTTTTGTGTGCTATGATAGTCCATGGATTTTTGGTGATACAAGATTCCAAAATTTATTTTGTCAAAATATTTCATGGACGTCTGTAACAACCTTATTAATGGCCTCAGTTGGCCCTGAGGGGCAAACAGACGCATTTTCAAGTTCGAACGAGCCATAAAGAATGAAAAATCATATTTACTGATTTTAGTGTGCTATGGTCGATGGATTTTTGGTGATAGGATTCCGGAATATTTATTGCCAAAATATTTCATGAACGTTTGATACAACCTTACTAATGACGTTAGTTGGTCCCGAGGGGAAAACGTGCACATTTTCAAGTTCAAACGATCCCAAAGTCGGAAAAATAGATTTTACCGATTTTCATGTACTATAGTCCATGGATTTTTGTTGATATAGGATTCCAGAAATTTTTTTGCCTAAATTTTTCAAGGATGTCCGTTACAACCTTATTAATGGCGTTAGTTGGTCCCGAGAGGAAAAAAGACTCATTTTCAAATTCAAACGTGCCCCAATGTCGAAAAAACCAAGTTTTACAAATTATTTTGTGCTATAGTACATGGATTTTTGGCGAGAGGATTCTGGAATGTTTTTGCCGAAATTTTTCATAGACATCCGTTACGATCGTATTAATGGCGTCAAGTTGTCCCAAGGGTCAAACATGCACTTTTTCAATTTCAAACGAGCCCTAAAGCAGGAAAAACCAGATTTTATCGATTTTCGTGTGCTATAGTCAATGGATTTTTAGTTATAAAAGATTGTTGAATTTTTTTTGCGAAAATTTTCCATGGAGGTCCGTTACGACCTTATTAATGGCATCAGTTGGTCCCGATGGAAAATGGGCATATTCTCAAATTCAAACGAGCTCTAAAGCAGGATAAACAAGATTTTATCGATTTTCATGTCCTATATCCCATGATTTTTTTGTGATACACGATTCTGGAATTTTTTTAGCGATATTTTTTATGGACGTCCGTTACAACCTTATCAAATGCTTCAGTTGATCATGAGAGGCAAATGACCTCATTTTCAAGTTCAAACAAGCCCCAAATTAGGAAAAACCAAATTTTACCAATTTTCATGTGCTATAGTAATGGATTTTTGGTGACAGAATTCTGAAATTTCTTTTGCCGAAATTTTTCATGGATGTCCGTTACAACCTTATTAATGGTGTGAGTTGGTCTCGAGAGGAAAATGCACACATTTCAAGTTCAAACGAACCCCAAAGCAAGAAAATCAAGATTTTACCAATTTTCATGTGCTATATAGTCCATGGATTTTTGGTGATACAAGATTCCAGAATTGTTTTTGCTAAAATTTTTCATGGATGTCTGTACTACTTTATTAATGGGGTCAGTTGGTCCCGAGGGGCAAACAAACACATTTTCAAGTTCAAACGAGCCCCAAAGAAGGAAAAACTAGATTTTACCGATTTTCTTGTGCTGGTGATAAGATTCATGAATTGTTTTTGCTGAAATTTTTCATGGACGTCCATTACGACCTTATTAATGGCGTATGTTGGTTTCGAGGGGCAAACAAGCGCATTTTAAAGTTCAAACGACCCTAAAGCAGGAAAAACAAGATTTTACTGATTTTCGTGTGCGATAGTCCATTGATTTTTGGTGATACGAAATTCTGGATTTTTTTGCCAAAATTTTTTATGGACGTCCATTACGACTTTATTAATGGTGTTAGTTTTTCATAAGGGGAAAATGGGCACATTTTCAATTTCATATGAGCCCCAAAGCAGGAAAAACCATATTTTACCAATTTTCGTGAGCTATTGCCCATGGATTTTTGGTTATAGGATTCCAGAATTGTTTTTTCCAAAAATTTTCATGGACGTCAATTACGACCTTATTAATGGCGTCAGTTGGTCCCAAGGGAAAAACAGGTACATTTTCAAGTTCAAACGAGCCCCAAAGCATGAAAAACTAGATTTTACTAATTTTCGTGTGCTTATAGTCCATGAATTTTTGGTGATAAAGGAATCCCTAATTTTTTTTGCTGAAATTTTTCTTTGACGTCCGTTACGACCTTATTAATGGAGTTAGTTAGTCCCGGGGGGGCAAACGGACACATTTTCAAGTTCAAACAAGCTCCAAAGCAGGAAAAACTAGATTTTACCTATTTTCGTCTGCTATTGTCCATGGATTTTTGGTGATTGAATTCCAGAATTTTTTTGCCGAAATTTTTCATGGACGTCCATTACAACCTTACTAATGGAGTCAGTTGATCCTAAGAGGAAAATGGGCACATTTTCAAGTTCAAACGAATCCAAAATAGGAAAAAATGGATTTTACCAATTTTCGTGAGCTATAGTCTACGGATTTTTTGTGATAAACGGTTCTGGAATAATTTTTCCCTGAATTTTTAATGGACGTATGTTTAGACCTTATTAATGGCATAAGTTGGTCCTGAGGGGAAAACGGGCCCATTTTCAAGTTCAAACAAGCCACAAAGTAGGAAAAACTGTATTTTACCGATTTCATGTGCTATTATAGTCAATGGATTTTTGGTGATATAGGATTCCGAAATTGTTTTTGTCGATATTTTTCATGGACGTCTGTTACAACCTTATTAATGGTGTCAATTGGTCCCGAGGAGAAAACATGCAACATTTTTAAGTTCAAACGATCCTCAAAGCAAGAAAAACCAGATTTTACTAATTTTCATGTATTATAATCCATGGATTTTTTGCTATGAGTTCGCGAATTTTTTTGCCAAAATTTTCATGGACGTCTGTTATGACCTTCTTAATGGTGTCAGTTGGTCCCGAGGGGAAAACGGGGGCATTTTAAAGTTCAAACGAGCCCTAAAGCAGGAAAAACCATATTTTACCGATTTTTGTGAGCTAATATCCATGAATTTTTGGTGATTCATGATTCTAGAAATTTTTTTAACAAAATTGTTCATGGATGTCCGTTACGACTTAATTAATGGCTTAAGTTTTTCCCGATGGACAGACGGGTGCATTTTCAAGTTCATACGAGCCCCAAAGAAGGAAAAATCATATTTTACCAATTTTTGTGTGCTTATAGTCCATGGATTTTTGGTGATAGGATTCCAGAATTTATTTTGCCAAAAATTTTCATGGACATCCGTTACAACCTTATATTTGGCCTCAGTTGGTCCCGAGGGGAAAATAGGCGCATTTTAAAGTTCAAACGAGCCCCAAAGCAAGAAAACTAGATTTTACCAATTTTCGTGTGTTATATAGTCCATAGATTTTTGGTGATAGGATTCCAGATTTTTTTTGCCGAAATTTTTCATGGACATCAGTTACAACCTTATTAATAGAGTCAGGTTGTCCTAAGGGGTAAATATGTGTATTTTCAAGTTCAAACGAGCCCCAAAGCAACAAAAAACAAGATTCTTTCTGATTTTCGGGTGCTATAGTCCATGGATTTTTGGTGATACAAGATTCCAGAATTTTTTTTGCCGAAATTTTAAATGGACGTTTGGTAAGACCTTATTAATGGCATCAATTAGTCCCTAGGGGCTAACAGACGCATTTTCAAGTTTAAACAAGCCCCAAGGCCGAAAAATCCTACCATTTTTTTGGTGCTATAGTCCATGGATTTTTGGTGATAGGATTCTAGAAGTTTTTTGCCAAAATTTTTCATGGACATTCGTTACGACCTTATTAATAGCGTCAAGTTGTCTCGAGGGGCAAACGGGCGGTTTTTCAAGTTCAACTAAGCCCTTAAACAGGAAAAATCAGATTTTACCAATTTTTGTGTGCTATAGTCCATAGATTTTTAGTGATACAAGATTCCAGAATTTTTTTTGCAAAAATTTTCCATGGACGTCCGTTACGACCTTATTAATGGCGTCTGTTGGTCACGAGGGAAAATGGGCGCATTCTCAAATTCAAAAGTGCAATTTTGACAATTATGTTAAGAGGGTAATAGGACCCTCAAATAGTTTAGGGGTATAAATAATATAGAAAAGTTAGATAAAAAAATAATAGGACCCTCACATAATTTGTGTGTATTTGACAATTTTTGTCATAATCAACAGGCGAGGGGGGGGGGGGGATTCTTATGTCTTGTCCCATAAAAGTACATTGAGAATTAATAACGATATCATAATATGAAATTATTAATGTAACTTATATATAATGACTTGAGCAAGATGAAGCAAACGATTACTTTATTAATCAATTTTAAACTGAACTATATACATAAACAAAATAAAATATTAGACTCATAAAATAGTGGAAACAAAATAACTAACAATACTGTAAAATAATCTACCTATACAACAATAACTATAAGAATTAAGGAGTTATAAATAATGTTCTAATATACCCCCCCTCAAGCTAGATGGTGTGGAACAACACCTATCTTGGAAAAATGGCAAAGAAATGAGGTTCTTGGAAGCGGTTTAGTGAGCGAATGATATACCATGAGTTTACGGTATTTTTAATACATTTCACTTAAGAGTTGTGTGTGTCTAGGGCCATTTTCTATTAGTATTAATGTGTTTTTATCATGTTTTCAGGGAATAAGTTTAGACGCGAAAATTGAGAGACATAGCTGAGGAATGTACAAAAAAGCCCATCTACGGATGTAATTCACAGACCGTAGGTCCATTCATGTTCCGTAGATGATGATCGTAGATGGACTAGCAAGGCATGGAGGAAGATCAGGGAATTCTTGACCAAGTGTGGAACCACGGGTGCAATCGACGGACCGTAGATTAATCTACGGACCGTACTGCTGATCCGTCAAATGATTCAGAGAGGGTTTCCAGTACCCGATTTTGAAGATTCTAAGTATGGAGCTACGGAGGAGGATCCACGGACAGTAGATCAATCCACGGACCATAGATCAATCCACGGTCTGTACTGGTGATCCGTTGTTTAGTTCAGAGATTTTAAGATTTTGAAGTTAGAAATTTGCCTAAGTCCTCAGTCATGGAAGGGACCTACGAACCGTAGATCAATCCACGGTCCATAGGTCAGTATCGTCGATCAAAACTGCATCCTGAAACATTATTTCCTTATTTCGTTTCCTTTTTAGTTAGGACTTATTTTTCTATATATAGGGCATATAAACCTCGTTTTTGGGTGTTAGACTTTATTACTTTTATTCTAGTTCTTGACTTGGGAGATTAACTTGCAACTTTAGCAATTCTTAATTTCCTAAGTTCGTTTTGAAGATTTTTGTTTTTGAAATTCTGGGTTTATCATTCTCATTACGTAAGTTCACGATTTCTTCATCTAAAAATATGAATTGTGTTCTTGCTACTATGGGTAACTAAATCCACAACTAGGGTTGTGGGAACCATGAGTGATTAACAAAGTATGAATAGTAACTAAGTAATTCTTGAATAGTGTTATTGCATGCATTGATAATTCTTTCATTTAGAAGTCTTTTTAACGAGTGCACGCGTTAGAACTTGCCTTGTTGCTACTTGCCGGACCAAGGTAGTAAAAGAATTATCAACATAGATTTAATGTGATACTATCTAATAGTCTAATGTCGATTGGTGTGAGGGTGAAAACGAAGCCATACATCGATGTGATGTCTAATATGAGGTAACAGTAAGGGTTAGTAAATTATACACACGTAGCCGAACCAAGGTGCGGGGTGAAATTCTCTAGTTTCCGGACCAAGGAATTAGAGATACCTAACTTATCACTTTGCATGTAATACACTAGGAAAGGATTGCTATTATTAGGATTACCACGTTATGAGCTTATGGGGAACACGTACACCCTAGTTACTTTCTCATCTTGATAACAACTAAAGTTTGAATCTTGCTCACTGAATACTTACATAATTTCCTGAAT
>JAJOOR010025114.1:0-28017 GCA_036250505.1 Solanum acaule | reverse complement strand
AGAACTTCAATTCACCAATATAATGACTTTGAAAACATTTTACCCATGAACCCATACCTAGAATAGAAAATAGAAGTTTTGTTCTTTGAAGACTTTTTGAAACCCTTTTTAATGGACTCCTTGAAGGAAAGATAATCAAGGATCAAGGGTCACCATACATTTTTTAAGATTCCCCAAGAAAATTGATGAAGAAACCACCTTCAAACCAAGCCCTAGCTCCAAGTTCTTGACCTTCTTAAATGGAGGATTGTAGAGAGAGAAATATTTGAGAGGAGGTGGGTTTCTTTTTAATTCTAATTGGAGTGACCTAAGTGGAAGAATTTTGGTCTAAAAGGGTTTATAATTGCTAGGAAAGGTAAAGAATAATAGGGACTCAACTTAGGAAAAGAATTAAGGACCCACAAAGTTAAACTTAAAAGTTTTCACTAAACCCGTCTAAGCTCGTCCTTTTTGACAGTGCTTCACTATTTTGGGCATAACTTTTTGCTCCGAGATCGGAAAAGGGCAAACTCGGTGGCATTGAAAAGAGGACTCAGATACCTTTAATTGGATAGGTAATGGTCCACCTAATTCATTTTGAGCTAAAAGATATCATCATTTGAAGTTGACCCTAAAAGTCATAACTTTAAAAATCTGCCCCTTGCCCGTCTGTTCCAGTGGGATTACTCAAAGGCTGGTCAACTGGGCAGTCCACTAGGCTAACTCGCTAGCCTAGGCCCTTGCTTGCACCCTAGGATGCTACCTAGCTCCATTTAAGTTCTAAAACAGCATAAACATCAACCTAAGCTCCCACTAACCCAAACGTCAAGGCTCAAGTTCATTCTATCATTTTCCGAGTCGTTACATTGACTATAGTATTGAAGAGGCATATTAAAGCTTTGAGGTGGTCTATTGTCGCTAGTGTACTTATTTCACTGGGTTTATGCACTCGCAGAATAAATTTGGTGGATGATTGCAAACCAAGTATTGAGAATCAAAAAAGATTAAATTCTTTGATGCAAGAAGTAGTGAAGAAAGAAATCATTGATATACCGTGAGTTTACGATATTTTTGACGTTTCACTCAGAGTTTGTGTGTGTCTTAGGCCATTTTGTTATTAGAAATATTTTTTTGTCTGTAATTCTTGCAAGAAATAGGCTTGGATGAGGTTGATGAAGATGCGAGCTGAAAATTGTAGAAGTTGCCAACAACGGAGCCAACCACGGACCGTAGGTCCATTAACGAGTCGTGGATGGGTAGACGTAGGTCCTGGTCTGGAAGTTGAGTTCCAGTAACTAAAACCACGGACTGACAGGATGGACCATAGTCCAATCCATGAACCATAGGTGGGAATGCGTAGGTGGAAGCTCAGGGAAGTCTAACCAAGTGTGGAACTACGAAGGCTTCGAGGGACCGTAGGTCGACCGACGGGCCATCCTACACATTCGTCGATTGAAGATCAAAAAATTGAAGTTACAGTACCTGATTTATTTTCCATGTGTTGGACCACGGGGGGTGACCTATGGACCGTAGGTCAACCCATAATCAGTAGGTCGAGGCATCAACATAAACCGCGTCTGAGTAGTTGATTTCCTTATTTTGTTTCCTACTTAGTTTGGGATTCGATCTCTATAAATAAGAGTTGTAATTCTCATTTTTTGGGAGTTAGACATTATTGTATACTTTGAGTTTTTGTTATTGGGAATTATTTGCAAACATTTAGCAATTTAATTTTCGAAAGTTGGTCAATACGATTTGAACTTTGAATTTCAATTAAAGATTGGGATTTTCATCTATTCTCAGTGTAAGTTAATGAATTCTTATAACCTTATTATGAATTGTGAACTATCAAGCATGAGTAACTAAATCCACAACTAGGGTTTGGGAAGCATGAGCAATTAACAAAGTGTGAAGAGTAATTAAGTAATTCTTGAATAGTGTTTATGCATGTATTATTAAGCTTTTCGCTTAGAAGTGTTTTTAATGGGTGCACGCATTAGAACTTCCCTCGTTACTACTTTTCGAACCAAGGAGGTAGTGAATGAGAAAATAATTAAACAACAGAGATTTAGTGGATGCTATCTAATAGTCTAATTTGAATTGAAGTGAAGGTGAAAACTAAACTACATTGATATGATGACTAAGCTGGGGTAAAAGGTAAGGGTTAGTAAAGCATAAACCCGTAGACGGACCAAGGTGCGTGGTGAAATTCCCTATTTGTAGGACCAATCACTTAGGGATACCCAACTTACCAACTTTACATTTTAAACACTATGAATGTATTACTGTTACTAGGATTACTGTGTTAAGAGCTTGCGGGGAACACATATGCCCTAGTTTCCATCTCATATTGATTTTTCAAATTGTTAATCTTACTTACGTGTTACTTATTGACTCAAATCAACAATCTATTCCTTTAATTACAACCCCCTCCTTGTTTACTTTACTCGGAAATAGTTTGACTATAAAGAGATAATCGTAAGTTAAAGTTAAGTCTAAACCATATTCCTCTTGGGATCTACCCCAACCTACAAGTTAGGTTCTTTATTTTACAATGATCGCTTATGCTTCTTTAATAGAGGTGTAATTTGAGCGAATCAATCATAAAATGACTGAATGCTGGAGTCATCTTTCTGATTACGAATAGTTAGTAGGTGAGTCCAATGTAATGCATTCTCAAAAAGGGTGGTAGCACGTCTATTCCAAACGAAAAGGTTGAGTTAGTGGCGACTAGACCCATCTTCAGGTGGCGTAGAAGATAAACTCATGGAAAGAGAAATATAATTTCTGCATACCCTTTATTGATTAGATGCTTGATAGGCTTGCTGAAAAAGGATGGTATTTCTTTCTTGATGGATATTCCAGGTTCAACCGAATCTCCATTGCACCGGAAGATCAAAAGTATGCCACATTCACATGCCCCTATGGTACTTCACAACCAAGTGAATGTCGTTTGGACTATGCAATGCTCTAGCCTCCTTTTAACGTTGTATGTTATCAATCATTCTAGATATGGTAGACGACTTTATAAAGGTGTACACAAATGATTTCTCAGTCGCAGGGGATTCTTTTGAGGTAAGTTTGAAGCATTTGGAAATGGTGTTGAAAACGTGTGTAGATTCAAATTTGGTTCTCAACTAGGAAATGTGTAACTTTATGGTGAAAAAGGGAATTATTCTTGGCCACAAAATTCCCAGGGAGGGTATTTAAGTCTATCAAGCTAAAATTCAAGTGATCAAAAAGTTACCTCCCCAAATTTCAGTGAGAGGAGTGAGGAGTTTTCTTGGGCACGCCGGTAAATATAACATGGGTTTTCAAAGATTTAACCAAGATCGTCATTACATTGTGCCGAATTCTTGAGAAAGAAAGCACATTTGTTTTTAATGAATCTTGCATGATGGCTTTCAAAACAGTTATGGAGAAGCTTTTTTCAGCCCAATAATGATTGTGCCCGATTGGAATCTCCCTTCTGAAATAATGTGTGATGCTAGTGGTTTGGCTTTAGGAGGTGCTCTTGGGCAATCAGAAAATAAGTTTTTTTATCCTATTTAATATGCTAGAAAACATTAAATTGTGCTCAAAAGAATTATAGTGTCGTGGAAAGGGAATTTTTTGCTTTAGTATATGGGTTTAAGAAGTTTGGCTCATATTTATTTGGTACTGTCACGACCGGGTTACCTCGTTATAGAAAAACTAACGGGGAAAAATTTAGGGCCGAAAAACATTTTCGTAGTATCTTGAAATTTCCCAACCTATTCCAGATTTGGACGAAATCAGAGTCCTTAAGGTGTAGGGGAAATCTGGTAGAAATTGGGTGATTAATTTATGAATTTGATTACATGAGGTGTTAGATAACTCGCTAAGGAATCCATACGACTTTACGAAATTGAATTCAGGCGAATAGAACTCCCAAAATCGATCTTAGCATAAAGAGTATTTTTGCTGATCGTCGTTGGTTAGACGTTTGTTGTTAAATGGGAATTGTGGAATCCTTGAATTAGCTCTCTGTCTCGCGTAACCCGCTTTAGCTTTAGGTTTGGACGCTCTGGCGGGGCTACTACAGCGGGACGGCGCTGTGGCGGGCTCGGTGCGAATTAAAGCGTTAATAAACCACTAAACGACCTCATTATACACTTTTTGACTTTTAGAGCTAAGGAACGAACCCCAAACGACTCCTACTCGTTATTCAACATTATTGAGGCTAAAGGTAAACTTTTCACTCCCGTAATAAATTTTTTGATCCGTAAAACGTAATAGAATGGGTAAATATTGATTGGGGAGGGTTTTGTACAGATTTTATGGTGGAAATAACCTTATATTGGATAATTCATATCATGGATTTGATATAGGGTTCATAGAATTGTTATAGTTTTGGGTAATTAGAGATTGTTTGTTAATTCCCGTGTTATTGTGATTGTTTGTAGCCCAAGAACAAGCGGAACGAATCTGGAAAGGGAAAGATCAAGTTTCTTAGGGTTTCAAGATTGTTTCGAGATAGGTGATGGTTTTGATTCTATGACTGTGTGATGTATGCTTGTTCTTGCTTCATTATAATGCTTGTATATGTATGAATGTTGCAATGTTGATCACACTTGTTCTAAATGAGTTAGATGAATTATCATTGCCATGAAATCATGACTTGAACATATGATCTTGAGGATATACTTGTGTTTGTGATTGTTGTGAGTGAATGGGATCGGTTGCCACGTTCCGACATAACTAACTTGGATCGGTTGCCACGTTTCAGCATAAATATGGGATCAATTACCACGTTCAGGCATAAATATTGGATCGATTGCCACGTTCTGGCATGCTAACTGTTTGGGTTTGGGCTCCTTGAGAGGACCAATGATGTGATATAAAATGTGAAGTTGTTTGTTGTTCATAATGTTAATAATGTTGTTTATGTTCGATATATATATGCATGTGATTATATTGTTGTCTTGACTTGCTTATGTTGCACTTAGTGGGATAGCCACGTGATCCTACCAGTACAATGTGGTTGTGTACTAATATTGCACTTGCTTTTATTTTTGTTGAGTACATGGCATCTTTAAGCGGCTACTGACAAACCTCACTTAGGAGAGCAGTGATCATTTCTCAAAATCAAGGGTGAGCTAATTCTTTTGGGCTTCCATGAGTTCTCTTTCGTCTATGTCCACCATTCCGGACTTAGACCTTTGCTCTAGTTAGTTTTAGTACATTAGTTGGGGTTGCATCCCTTCTTGTTTAGACTTGTTGAACTTAGATGGTTTGGTACATTGACTATCAGGTTCTAGGTTATTTGTTCCGCATTGTTAGTTTATTATTGTTAGACTTTTGTTGGAGTTTCTGGCAACTCTATTTTCTTTCCTTCGTATATTTGATTTAAATACCTTGGTTTTTAGATTAGTTGTTTGGTTGGGTTGTAGTAGTGGTTCTCCCACCGGAGTGTTAGTGTGGGTGCCAATCACGACGGTCTAGGTCGTGACAAAGTTGGTATCAGAGCCTAGGTTCGTTGATCTTGATGTACCGAAATGAGTCTAATAGAGTCTCACGAAACAGTACGGGGACGCCTTTACTTTTCTTTAAGAGGCTATAGGACTTCAGGAAATCTCTCTGTTTTCTCTTGTCTCATTTCGTGCTATGACTTGATTCCAATTGTTATCTGGCGATTCAAATTGGTGTCTAACCTCCTTTACTCTTCTATCCGCAGATGGTTAATACTAGGTATAACGACTTCAGGCCCGCAACTCCCATCAATGCTCCAGTTGAGGAATCTGCAGCGAGAGGTCGCACTTAAGGCAGGGGTAGAAGAAGAGCTAGGGGTAGAGGCCGTGGGAGAGTAGCGCCTGCTTAGAATGAGGTACTGGTTGGTAATGCTCCTATGAATGAGAACCCTCTTACGCATCATGAAGAGATTGAAGAGGAGAATGTTGATGTTGAGAATGTTGAGGAAGTTGGACAAGAGGAAGAGGTGCAGGCTGAGTCTAAAGGTATTCCTCCCATCGATTCGGTGTTAGCTCAACTAATCATGTCATTTTTTAAGAGGTTGGCTGGTCTTGGAGTGCTTCCATCTGTTCAAGCAACTCAAGCTCTTGCTAATCCTCTTATTTCTAGCACTACGCCCAAGACAGGTAGAAACATAGGTACTAATGCTTTCTTCCGTCCCTTGTTGGCTTTTGTTATGACAGGAAATGAGCATGACATGTTGACTAAGTTTTTGAAGCTTAAGCCTTCGGTATTTCTTGGTTCTGAGAGTAAGGATGCATGTGAGTTCATTCTGGATTGCTATGAGAGGCTTCATAAATTGGGTATTGTTCATCAACACGGGGTTGACTTTGTGTCTTTCCAACTTCAAGGTGAGGATATGCAGTGGTGGAGAGCTTATATGGAGTACAGATCTTCTACTTTACCTCTACTTACTTGGACCAATTTCATGAGTTGCAAGTATTATCTGTTCATATGACTTCTGCAGGGAGAAGCTTTAATGAGGTGATGGATTATGTTAAGAAAGTGGAAGGGGTGAGGCGAGACGGTCAAGCTAAGGCATGGGCAAAAAGGGCCAAGAATTCGCGTAATTTTCAAGGATCTTATTCCAAAGTGTTCGGAAGGCCAACTCTTGTAGCCAAGCCAATTTAGTCTGCTATGCCTACCTCTGTAGGTAATTACTTGGAAACTCCATCTCATAATTTTGAGGATAGCCAGGGAGTCACACCTTGGACGGGCGGCAGAGCATCTTTTAATCGTACATTTTACAACTGTGGTGAACCAGGGCATATGATTAGGGATTGTCCCCACCCACGTGTGTTAGATTCCGTGCAGCAGCAGTCTCGAGCAGTGGTACCCGCGCTGAATGATAATAATGGTTAAGGTGGGTGAGGAGGTAATCAACGAGGCCGTAGAGGTAGAGGAAACGGTAACGGAGGTAGGGGAAACGTGCAACCAGGTAGGGAAGTGGCTCGTCAAGATGATAGGGCTCAATGTTATGCATTTCCGGGCAAGAATGAGGCTGGGGCATCTGACACGGTGATCACAAGTACTATTCTTGTTTGTGATCGGATGGTTAATGTATTATTTGATCCGGGTTCTACTTATCGATATGTATCCGTGAGATTTGCCTCAAATTTTGATATGATTTGTGATATTCTTAATGCCCTTATTCGTGTTTCTACACCAGTTGGAGAGTCAGTCATAGTTACCCATGTCTATCGTGCTTGTCCTATTTTGTTTATGGGTTTTCAAACTTGTGCTGATTTGGTGATTTTGGATATGATTGACTTTGATATAATCTTAGCCATGACTTGGTTGTCCCCGTATTATGTTATGCTTAATTATAATACTAAGTCTGTAACTCTAAAAATTCCAGAAGGGATAAATTAGAGTGGGAAAGGGTGTACAAACCTAAGCAAGCTAAGATTATATCCTCCATTCGGGCTAGTAAATTAGTAGGGCAGGGTTGTTTGCCTTATTTGGTTCATATTAGGGATGTTGAGATTGAGACTCCATCCATTGGGTCTATTCCTTTGGTGTCTGAATTTAGTGAAGTGTTTTGTAATGATTTGCCTGGTATGCCTCCGGATAGAGATATAAATTTTTGCATTAATTTAGAGCCTGGTACGCGCCCCTTTTCTATTCCTCCATATCGCATAGCTCCGGCAGAATTAAGAGAGCTTAAGGCTCAAATCCATGAACTTCTTGATAAGGGATTTATTCACCCTAGTGCTTCTCCATGGGGTGCTCCAGTCTTGTTTGTTAAGAAGAAGGATGGTAGTATGAGAATATGTATATATTACCGGTAATTAAATAGAGTCACTATTCGAAACAAATACCCTTTGCCTCGAATAGAAGATCTTTTTTACCAATTGCAAGGTGCAACGGTTTTCTCTAAAATTGATCTAAGATCCAGTTACCAACAATTAAAAATTAGGCCGGAAGATGTGCCTAAGACGGCGTTTAGAACTCGTTATGGGAACTATGAATTTTTGGTTATGTCTTTTGGTTTGACAAATACGCCTGCAACTTTTATGAGTTTAATGAATGGGATGTTCAAGCCATTTCTTAATTCTTTCATTATAGTCTCTATTGATGATATCTTGGTATATTCGAAAAGTGAGGAAGAGCATGCCGAACATCTTCGTATTGTTTGAGGTATTCTTGGGAAATAAAAGTTATATGCTAAATTTTCTAAGTGTGAATTTCGGTTGAAATCGGTTGCATTTTTCGGGCATGTAGTTTCAAAAGAAGAGGTAATGGTAGATTCTCAAAAGATTGAGGTGGTAAAGATTTTGGTTCGGCCTAGCTCTGTGATGGAAGTAAGGAGTTTTGTGGGACTCGCTAGCTATTATCGTTGATTTGTGAAGAACTTTGCTTTTATTGCCACTCACTTGACTAATTTGACCAAAAAGGAGATACTATTTGAATGGACTGAAAAATGTGAGGAGAGCTTCCAAAACCTCAAGACTCTCTTGACCACCACACCTATTCTAGCATTATCGATTAAAGGTAAAGATTTTATTGTTTATTGTGATGCTTCACATTTTGGTTTGGGTGTTGTATTGATGCAGGATAAGAATGTTACAGTTTATGCCTCATATCAATTGAAGGTGCATGAGAGGAATTATCCAACACATGATTTAGAGTTGGCAGCAGTAGTGTTTGCTCTTAAGATATTGTGGCATTACCTCTATGGTGTTAAGTGTGAAGTATTTACCGATCATCGTATTTTGCAGCATGTGAACCACTCAAAAGGATTTGAATTTGAGATAACGAAGGAGGATGGAGCTATTGAAGGATTATGATGTGACCATTCAATATCATCCGGGCAAGGCTAATGTGGTGGCAGATGCTTTGAGTCGAAAAGCGATGAGTATGGGTAGTTTAGCTTGCTTGAGTGTATCCAAGCGACCCTTGACTAAAGATATTCAGACCTTGGAGCCAAAATTCATGCAGTTGGGCATATTAGAAAGAGGTGGGGTGTTAACTAGTATTGACGTAAGGGACACTTTCATTAAGGAGATCAATGCCAAACAATTTGAGGATGATAATTTGGAGGAACTTAGAAAGAAGACTGCGATTGATAAGGCACAAGAGACCACTCTTGATGCGGATGGTGTGCTAAATTTTAAAGGGAGAATATGTGTTCCTAGGGTAGATGACTTGATTTAGAAATTGTTGGCAGAGTCTCATGGTTCGCGATATTCTTTTCAACCGGGTGTGACCAAGATGTATACAGATTTGAAGCGAATTTATTGGTGGTCGGGCATGAAGAGAGACATAGCGGAGTTTGTGCTGAAGTGTCAAAATTGTTAACAAGTGAAATATGAACATCAAAGGCCTGCGGGTTACTTCAAAGAATTCCAATTTTGAAATGGAAGTGGGAAAGAATAGCCATGGATTTTGTTGTTGGTCTTCCCAAGCCTTTGGGGAAATTTGATTCTATTTGGGTAGTGGTTGATAGATTGACTAAGTCAGCCCACTTTATTCTGGTAAGAATAGATTTATAATGCTGAACAATTGGCAAAGGTTTATGTAAAAGATACAGTAAGGTTGCATGGGGTGCCCCTTTCTATCATATCTGACCGTGGTACCCAATTCACATCCAAATTTTGGAGGAAAATGCATGATGAATTTGGCACACAACTCACTTTTAGTATAGCCTTCCATCCACAAACAGACGGACAGTCAGAAAGAACTATTCAAGTGTTAGAGGACATGTTGAGGGCATGTGTGATTGATTTTGGAGGGCATTGGGATAAGTTCTTACCTTTGTGTGAATTTTCTTATAACAATAGTAGTCATTCCAGGATGATATGGCTCCATTCGAGGCACTCTATGGGAAGGGATGTAGATCACCCATACGATGGTTTGAAGATGTAGATGTGAAACCATTGGGGGTTGATTTAGTGAAGGATGCTCAAGATAAGGTGAGGAGTATTCAAGCTAAGCTTTTAGCAGCCCAGAGTAGACAAAAGAAGTATGCGGATCATAAGGTAAGAGACATGGTGTTTCAATCAGGTGAAAATGTTTTTCTTAAGGTATCACCAATGAAAGGGATGGTGAGATTTTGTAAGAAGGGTAAGATAAGTCCTAGATACATTGGTCCATTTGAGATTCTTGAATGTGTAGGACCGGTAATGTATAGATTGGCTTTACCTCCTAATCTATCGAGTGTTCATTAGGTATTTCATGTATCCACGTTGAAGAGGTATTATGGTGACAAAGACTATATCATTAACTAGGACTCAATTGTGTTAGACAAGGACCTCCAATATGAGAAGGAACCGATTGCAATTCTTGATCGTGATGTGCGTAAGTTGAGCACCAAGGAGATTAAGTCTGTGAAAGTTCAATTGAAGCATCGTCCAGTTGAGGGAGCTACTTGGGAAACCGAGAAGGATATGCGAGACAAGTATCCCCAATTGTACGTTGATTCAGGTACTACTTCATTCTTTCCTTAGCCTACTTTTCATAAGTTTGTCACTCGGGGATGAGTGATGGGTAAATTGGTATCTATTGTAACGACCGGGTTTCGTCGTTATAGAAAAACCAACATGGGAAAATTTGGGGCCGAAAAACTTTTTCGTAGTATCTTGAAATTTCCCAACCTATTCTAGATTTGGACAAAATCGGAGTCCTTAAAGTGTAGGGAAATCTTGTAGAAATCAGGTGATTTAATTATGAATTTGATTACATGAGGTGTTAGATTGTCACGACCCGAGAGCACCCCCTAGTCGTAACACAGCGTACTTGACCCCGAAGGGGTCTTATACAAGTCCTTAGCATAATCATCATTGCATAAAGACATTGAATAATGCGGAATTTAAAAACTTTTCACAATCAATGTCAAACTCTTTCACAATAGAAAATAGAGTGTTTACACGTAGTCTCATTAACCATCTAAGTACAACATAGAAGTCTCAAATAGGGACCTTAGCCCTTTACAATAAAAGAGTCTCATAATATGAAGTACATAGAAGTCTATTAGTCTATTACAATAGAAAGAAACATAAGTGGCATCATGTTGTCCTCCGAACATGAGGACATATCAAAGTCCTGGAGAATGCAATCCAAGCCTTCCCATCTTCACAATGAGAACCTACTAGCTGGAACCTACGCTTAGTTGAAAAATGGAAGAAATATGGGTTATCACGATCAATTGTACCAAGTATGGAAGCCATGCAATTAAAACCATTTAAAACATGCATAAAAGGGACTTTTGTTGAAAACATGCTATTTCAAGTTAAAAGCCACTATGCACATTCAAGTAATACATAATCAATCCATACCATAAGATAGAGAGACATTCATGACCATAAGTAACATCATACTTAACCAAAGTTCATATCTTACATGTTTGAGTTCAATTAACATCATACCTTAAAGACACCACCCATGACCCCCTTTCAAGTTCACTTGTGCAATGTACATATGAAGTCCCATAACCCCATATATACTAAGTAAAGCCATCAAGAAGACCTAAGTGTAGTCACATACATAATCAACATCATAATAGGTGAAACCAACCTTAACATCATTCATAAGTTGCCATACATAAAGGACTCACACAAGAACTCCTCAAAGAACCCATTTGTGCAATGTCTAGGTAAAGTCCCATACCCTTACCTATACCAAGTAGTATCCCTCTAGAAGCCCTAGATAGAGTTCATATTCATATTCATAAGTCATATTCATTTCTTAGTTCATAATCCTTAAACTTAGGGAGATTAGCAATAACTGACATAGACCATGCGACCTACATGGAATCCGGTGTTCTACTCCCACACTGAAAGAGAGTGTCCTACTTGCCTAAGGTAGGACATGCATAATAGCTTCTAAGTTGATCCACTAGCTAAAACCTATGTGGGCACACAGTTAAAGGATATGGAGATTGCTACTAGAAACCTTGTACTACTAGCGTGTGGGTTCCCATCTGATGAGACACCGTAATGTGAACCTAACTACTAACGTTAAGGACCCATCTCATATTCATATCGGTGCTAAGCACAATTACCTTTAAGTAACATTAAGCCTTTACTTAAGTTTATTGTTCATAGGAGACTGCACTTAGGCATTCACCCCAATTTACATCATATTAGCTCAAGGACTCATTAGGTGAGAAAAGCCTTTCATCCTAAGAATCAAGAACATGTGAGAATGTTCCCTCATATCATAGTCATATAGTGTTTATGAGAATTACCTTTCATTCAACATACCAACACTATCATAATTATAGCATAATATACATGTTTATATCATAGCATAACATACATGTTCATATCATAGTATAACATATATGTTCATATCATAGCATAACACAATTGACCATATTTAGGGTTGTAGGGAAGAGGAAATCATGATTCAATTCAACAATACATAACTCAAGTAATCACCTCCACCATAAGTGGGTCAACACTTCAATATAAGAACCCTACCAATCGAAAGCCCTCATCATAGCCTTCAAGGATTTTCTTCAAGATTCAACCCTAATTTCTTGACATTCATATATAATATAGGAAATCATCATAATAAAATAATAAAATACATGTAAACATACTAGATTCTCATCCTTCATTCATCAATCAAAGCATACTAGCATTTAGATTTGAGAAGGAAGGGAACATCATGGGTCTTGTGGGGAATTGCTCAAAAACCATAAAAATTACATGAATTAATCCACAAACCTTCATATATAATCATAAACAACCATTATATATCAATGGAATTGATTTAAGAAAGAGACCCACGAATTTGATTGAAAACCTAGAAATTGGGAAACTTTGAAATCCAATTTTGAGAGGGCCTCTTGGGGAAAAGATCCCAAGAGTGAAGAGCATCCATACCTAGTTAATTCCTTGATAATTGACAGAGAATGTCGATATCTTGGTGCCCTATATGAACCTTGGTCTCCTCCTTCAATGGTGTTCTTAGAGAATGGGTTTTGGGAGAGGGAAGTTGTATTTTGATATTTGAGTTGTGAGTTTAGTTGAATGACTTAAAGTCTTAGGGTTAGGGTCTTATAGTTGGTTTTATAAAGGTAATTAATTATCTAACCACCCCTACTAACCCTTCATTAAATAACTAACTAAAATTAAGACCACTAAACTAAAATTAAAAGTCGAAACCTGGTAGCATCTACGGCCCTCCACCTACGGACCGTGCTGTGCACTTCGTCGTTTGGGATTGAGGCTCCATTTTGGGGAGCTAATCTTCCCCAAGATAAGTCCCCACCTACGACCTAGACCTACGATCCATAGACCAGTCTACTGGCCGTAGTTTGGGTCTCGTAGATGCTGCTATTTTTAATAGCTTTTCGGCCAAAGGTTGGTTCTTCCTCAAGGACCCCTAGGGTGGTCCTTGGAGGGTCGTAACCGGACGTTTGGACCATAAACATGAAGTTCTACTTATATAAACCGTTGTTACAAGGTTTAGTCCTCATACATTACTCTGAAACTTTACTACAAGACCTAAGACCACACTAGTTCAAGTTACTAGTTTCCGAACGTCATGGTCGTTTCTTGACGTTCATGCACTAACACTTTCATACTGAGTTAGTTACATTAGATAAGGACGTAAAACATCATTTTTATCCTTTTTAAGTTACTAGACATCATATAAGGCTCTAGATTAGGACATTAGACTTCCAAGGTGTTACATAGATAACTCGTTAAGGAATCCATACGTAGAACTCCCATAATCGATCTTAGCGTAACGGGTATTTCCTAATCATCGTTGGTTAGAGGTGTGTTGTGAAATTCGAATTTTGGAATCCTTGAATTAGCTCTCTGGCTCGTGTAACCCGCTTTGGCGCTGGGTTTTGCTGCTTTAAAGGGGTCGTTACAGTGGGGTGACAGCCACTGTGGCGGGCTCGACATGAATTAAAGTCGTTAATAAACCCTTAAACGACCTCATTATGCACTTTTTGACTTTTAGATCTAGGTAACAAACCCCAGGCGACTCCTACTAATTTTTCACCATTCTTGAGGAAAAAGGTATTTTTCACTCCCTGAATCCATTTTTCGATCCGTAGAACGTAATAGAATGTGCCAATATTAATGGGGGAGGGTTGTGTTATAGGTTTTATGGTGGAAATAATCCTAAATTGGATAATTAGGATCATGGGTTTGATATAGGGTTCATAGAATTGTTATAGTTTTGGGTAATTAGTGATTGTTTGTTGATTTCTATGTTATTGTAATTGTTTGTAGACCAAGAACAACTGGAACGGATCTAGAATGGGAAAGATCAAATTTCGTAGGGTTTCAAGTTTGTTTCGAGGTAGGTGATGGTTGTGATTCTACGACTGTGTTATGTATGCTTGTTCTTGTTTCATTATGATACTTGTATATGTATGAATGTTGCAATGTTGATCACACTTGTTGTAAATGAGTTAGATGAATTGTCATTGCCATGAAATCATGACTTGAAAGTATGATCTTGAGGATATACTTGTGTTTGTGATTGTGGTGTGTGAATGGGATCGGTTGCCACGTTCCGACATAACTAACTTGGATTGGTTACCATGTTCTGGCATAAATATGGGATCGATTGCCATGATTCGGCATAAATATGGAATCGGTTTCCACATTCCGACATGCTAACTGTTTTGGTTTGGGTTCCATGAGAGGACCAATGATGTGATATAAAATGTGAAGTTGTTCGTTGTTCATAATGTTGATAATGTTGTTTATGTTCGATATATATGCATGTGATTATATTGTTGTCTAAACTTGCTTATGTTGCACTTAGTGGGATAGCCGTGTGATCCTACCAGTACACTGTGGTTGTGTAGTGATATTGCACTTGCTTTAATTTTTGTTGAGTACAGGGCATCTTCAAGCGGCTACTAATAGACCTCGCTTAGGAGATCAGTGATCATTGCTTGAATTCAAGTATGAGCCAATTCTTCCGGGCTGCCATGAGTTCTCTTTCGTTTATTTCCACCATTCCGGACTTAGAACTTTGCTCTAGTTAGTTTTAGTACATTAGTTGGGGTTGCATCCCTTCTTGTTTAGACTTGTTGAACTTAGATGTTTTGGTGCATTGACTTTCAGGTTCTAGGTTATTTCTTCTGCATTGTTACTTGATTATTGTTAGACTTTTGTTGGAGTTTGTGGGAACTTTATTTTCTTTCCTTAGTATCTTTGACTTAAATGCCTTAGTTTTTAGATTAGTTGCTTGGTTGAGTTGTAGTAGTGGTTCCCCCACCGTGGTGTTAGTGTGGGTGCCAATCACGACGGTCTGGGTCGTGACAGGTACCAAAGTGGTGGTTCACATAGACCACGCAACATTAAGGTACCTAATGACAAAGAAAGAGAACAGCCCAAGACTGATCCGATGGGTATTATTTCTTTTAGAATTTGACTTTAAAGTAATAGAAAGAAAGTGGTGTGAGAACCAAGTAGTTGACCATCTTTCAAGGTTGGAGGCAAAGCCTAGGATGATTGAAGAGAAAGAGATTGATGATGCTTTTCTCGATGAGTCGGTAATGGTAATATAACACCCTTTGCTCCTTGGTATGTTGATTTTGCTAATTTTATTGTGTGTGGGTTGATACGTGATGAATTAAGTAGCCATCAATACAGGAAATTACTATTTGATGTGAAGAAATACATGTGGGATGAACCATTTCTTTTTTAAGAATGTGCTAACTATATTATTCGACGTTGTGTGCCAAAAGTAGCAGTAAATGAAATCCTTGAAGAATGTCATTCCTGATCAACATGTGGTGATCATGGGAGATCTCATACAACCTTCGAAGTCTTACAGTGCAGCAACTATTGGCCAACAATATTTAGGGATGCTCATGAATTTTGCAAGTGTTGTGTCCAATGTCAATTATAGGGAAGCGTATCTAGAAGGCATGAGTTGCCCCTTTCACAAATCCTTGAGACATAATTGTTTGAAGTTTGAGGGATTGATTTAATGGGTCCTTTTCCCAACTCTTTCGGGAATAAGTATATCGTTGTTGCAGTGGATTATGTCTCCAAATGGGTGGAAGCAATATCATTAGCAAACAATGAAGCATGAAGTGCCACAAAGTTCCTAAAAAGAACATTATCTCAAGGTTTGCTACCCCAAGGGCCATCATAAGTGATAGAGGATCACACTTTTGTAACTATCAGTTTGCAACCCTCCTATGAAATACGAAATCAAGCACAAAGTGGAAACACCATACCATCCACAATCGAGTGGACAAGTTAAAGTGTCAAATCGAGAAATAAAGTGTATTTCGGTAAAAATAATGAATGTCCATCATACTTACTGGTCTAGCAAGCTTGATGATGCACTTTGGGCCTATTGTACGTCAATCGAATCTTCCATTGGTATGTCACCTTACAAGTTGCTGTTTGGGAAAGCTTTCCATCTTATGGTGAAACTAGAACACAATATTTTATAGGAATTAAAGAAGATTAACATGAATTGGGATGTAGCCTTTAGAGACCGTGTGCCCTAGATCCTTGACCCAGATGATTTTTTGTTACAAACCTACGAAAGCTTAGTACTATACAAGGGAAAGGTTAAGAGGTGGCATAATGCTAAGATACTACCTCGTGAGTTTCATGTAGGAGAGTTGGTTCCATTGTTCAATTCAAGGTTGAAGCTATTCCCTAGTAAGCTCAAGTTCAAATGGACTGGTCCATACACTGTCACCCATGTGCATGGAGCGATGAAAATTGAAGATGAAATGGGGGTAAGATTCATGGTTAATAAACAACAGTAGAAGGAATACTATACAGAAAGTCAGCATGTGCGAGTTGTTGAAGTGGTGTATTTGGATGATGTATGAAGAACATGTATCGTGCCGCGATGTTAAAGTAGGCACTTCTTGGGAGGCAACCCAATTGTTACTCATTTTCAATAACAGATGGGTGTTCACATGTACATGTATTGGGTAATAGGTAATGCAGTGATCAACTTGGTGGTTCGTCCAACACAATAGGAGAAGCTCCAACAAGTCCACCATTTTAGAGGCTCAGCTTTAGATGCATACTGTCTAGTTTGGCGAGCTTATCATCCCTTTGGTGATACACCGACTTCATTGGGTGAACTCACTGCAGTCCGCCTAATCAGTCATGAAAACGGACGTCACACTGGTCATTTCGGCGATACTCATGCAAGAAAGGTAATTTGCCCATACACTATGGACAATCTTCAGGCAACCCGATGGAAATATGGTCCCCGCTTATAGCCTTACTAGGCCATCATTATATACACAGCGACTCATCGATCCCAATTGGCAAACAGTACTACTACTTACTCAGGGGTTCTTCAACCTTTATCCCCTTTATTTCAATTGGCATGCATTAAGGACATTGCATTTAATTTTTTGAGGGTTGAGGGCCTTTGTGCCTATATTCCCCTTTTTCTTATATTCTGTTATTTCATATTTTGAACAATTGTAGTGATTTTTGTTTATATTAAAGTGCTCTTTTGGGAATTCTGTTCTTTATTTTTATCTCATTTTCTTGTGATGTTGCAACCCCTCCCCCTTCCCCATGAGTTCAATTTGTGAAATGCTTGAATTTTTCATTGATAACAATTTAAAAATCGATCTTGTTCAATATCGATGTCTTGAATAGTACTCAAAATGAACATGAAGCGCACTGTTAGTGTTGCGAGATTGAAATCAATGTGGTTACACCTTAGACCAATCTCTTTATATTTGTTTCGACTAGCTACATTTTATGTGAGCATTGCAATGAACATCACACGTACACTTTTGATCTTTTAAGGATCTACTAAGTGAGTGTATTTTGAAGTTCCATGTGTGGTGAGGATTACTTGAAAGAATGCATATGGAGTCCTAGAATTTGCCTTGTTATTCTAATTGTTTGAATCTTGGTGAACGTGGGACATGATCATGGGTGAAAATTTAATGAGGGAGCCAAATAGTCCATAACGCCTTGTGTGGGTGTGAATCCATGTTTGCACCAATTGAGCCTAACTTATTTTTTCACAATCAAAAGAAGCCTCTTGAACCAAATTACCCTTCTCTTCTCATCAAAAATATATTTAGAGCATTGGAATGTGTTAATAGGTGTGGACAGGAAAGAGAAATGTACATCGAGCGAAGGGCAAAGAAAGATGAAATGAGACACAAATCGGAAAGTTGTGTAATAAGAAGGAGCCTCTCCTTATAAAAAATAATAATGAAAATGAAAAGGAGAAGTGAATGAAATAAAAGAGGGGGGGGGTTCTAAATAAATTGAGTGACAAGTCAAGATTTTAGTTCTCAAATGAAAAAGACGAAAATTAATTTCTAAAGAGGTGATGAAGATTGCAATAATGCATTTATAAGGTATAAGTCATCAATCCATACTGACCATGTCTTAGGCCTCAGCCGAATCACAAGCCTAAAATACCCTTGAGATCCCCTAGACACACACAACTCTTAAGTGAAATGTATTAAAATTACCGTAAACTCACGGTATATGACCTTTATGGGCATGTAATGCACAATGTTTCATTTACCTTTTTGCTTTCCTGACATTTGTAAGAACATGGATGCTGGTTTCCCATTAATATTAAATGGTAAGGTCTAAAGCTTATTGTTCTATTGCTGAGCTGAATAGCAGGGATTAGACCAGACACGATTCGAGGTCAATATGTTTGACTTAGGGTAAACAGGGGAGACAGGGCTGAGATTCTGTCTCGGCCTATCCTACTCAGGAGGGAGAATTTCCGCGCTGGCGGCCTCGCCCCAGAGGGAATAATCCCACCCCAGCGGCTCAGAACGAAAAATGTACCCAGGCCAAAATATTTCTAGGGTTTTTCTTGCTCTTAAAATTTTCCAAGGATCCTAGCTATAACATAGGCATATTTATGAAACTCCTCTTAGCTAGGATGATTATTGTTCACCTCGAGTCAACCCCACGGTACACACCTCAGAATCTCATTGCCTTACTTCAATACCACAACCACGAACATTCCCAAGATACCCCCAGACACTCAAACGGTTATAGTCAATCACAGGACACCTCTAGATTTCATTTTACGAATCACATCGTAGATTATCTAGACCCTTGCATCAGACTTAGTCATGATTAACCCTTCTAACCACAAGTTCACGAAACTCAAGTAATCACAACTCGCACAGTTTTGAATGTTTAGTCTAGACTGCTGCATACATCAAAGTTCATGCAAGCACTTATTGTGCACCTAATTATATCATAACATTCAAGAAATCATATCCTTCACCCCAACAGTTAATTCCGACAACACGAAGAAAGCATTTATAGTTTCAAGTTACAACACAAAGACAAGTCTTAATTATTAGTTAGTTCGTCCTATATATGACCATTGTTGACCATCCATGTATTTATTCAACCTCTGAGGACAGATACCAATTGGAACCTTCTCAGTTCCAATTTACCTTGCTTGGGTGCCGTCAGTTGGGACTACGGCGTTCGGTTCACTTTGTTAAGACACCAATTGGAATCGGGATATACCAATTGGGCTCAACTCATACCAGAAGCGACAACTCGCACGAGAAGAGAGAAAAAGGTGAAACAAGTTCCTAAAATGCTTCCGAGCTTCCTGAAGATTAGATATAGATGTTAACAGACCAATCCGCAAGACTTTGGTCCACATTTTGCTCTTGCACTGGGATATCGGTAACCTGGGCTCTGATACCAATTTGTCACGACCCCACCCCCCGGGCCATGTGGGCACCTACTCTAATGCCTAAGTAGGAGAACCCTCAATTCCCAATAATTAAAATCATGTGGAAAATTAAGAAAACTGACGAATAAAAGAAATTCATGTAGAGTTTTTATAGAACAAGAGTTTTAAAAGACTCAAAGTTAAGACTTGTAAAGTAATTAACACCCCCAGAAATCTAGTCTAAATAGGTACAAGAGCTACTAAGAGTACAAGGTGTAACAAAATCATAAATGACGCAGCTCCCACCATGTGGAAGGAAGAGTAGAAGTTGTTGGAGATTATCTTCGTCTTCACATATGAAACATCACTGACCCTACAACCATACTATGCAAAAAGGCATAGCAAGAGTAGTATCAGTAAAACCATATGTACTAGTGGGCATCATCGGTCAACTTGAATACCCGCCGCATAATAAAAGAAATCAACTGGTGAAACATGCAATAAGACATATCGCTCCTCCACCTTTATATTTTACTTGCCTTTACCATTTCGGATATAAATAGCATACTAGCATAATTACCTCTAACCCCCTACTCACTTCGTTCGTGATCATACCTAATCATCCTATCCCCTAATTAAAGTTTCGGATATGCTACTACCAACCCGGCCAACATTTCACGATAGACCCTTACACTTTCCTTGTCTCCACTAAGCATATGACCCCATATTAAGCCTATCGAAGCTTACTATCCATTTATATTACCACCCCAAACCTCAACCATCATACCCATGGCCCCATTCTGAATAACAAAGATAACACCAGGACCCTTATTTCCCCTTGACCATACCACACCCAAATTGGGACTCTACCATTCATAATTAAGTTCGCAAACAAGTATCTCCAATTAACTTACCACATCACAACACCCACATATAAGAACATAATGCACAATCCAATAATCAGTTCATGAAACATGTCCAATTCCACATTCTCAATAATACACATATATGACAAGTCAATGGCCCTCTCATGGAACCACACCCAAACTGTTAGTATACCGGTACGTGGTACCCGATCCAAGTTAGTATGCCGGATGTGACACCCGATCCCATATATACGTCGGAACGTGGCACCCGATCCAAGTTAGTGTGTTGGAACGTAACACCCGATCCATTCAACAAGCCACAATCACAATCACAATGTACATTTTCATAATCATAAAATCAAGTATTGATTCATGGACTTCAATCATTCATTCATGCTCATTTACGATTAGTGTGATCAATAATGCAACATTCGCATACATACACACATTATTATGAAGAAAATACTAACATACATCACACCAACATGAAATCACAACCATCACCTACCCCTAGTTCATCGACTAAGGCTTCCTCCTATTGTATACGTCTGACTGAATACCTAGAGTTCAAGTATAAAATCTTGTTTCGGTGCACAAAAGACTATGCATGAATTATACCATCAAATTCAATATACCACGCACTGAACAATGGATTTATAACTACTCAATTATATAAACATAGCCTATCTAGGCGCCAAGCACCTACGCAGAATTATGGCTTCGATTCTTGTTTTCAGACCTCGTGATGGTGGATTTAACTAAGAATTTGCAAGCTATCGACCTTCTTACGCTAGAAATCTCCTTCTCCTTCCTCCCAAGCTTAGAGAAGCTTTTTGATGGTTTCTAGGGTAAACCTCACCTATTTTTGGTGTTTTGGGATAAGGGAAAAAATAAGGTCTTGCGTTACTAAGATTTGTCCCGTCCATCTCGCTCTAACGCGATTTCTATCGCACTGGCGCTGCCGCCCTAGCGGCAACTGGCCCATTGTGGCGGGATGGTGGACCCAGTTTTCCCTCGCCATTTTTCTAGCATAAATAACAACGGTTCGGGTTGTTACAATAGATAACAATTTACCCCTCGTTCGTCCCCGAACGACTAGAGAAGGGATAACCACGAGTTTCTTTCAGAGTATATCCCAACTAGCAGATTGAACCACTACGAAAACACGGAGGATGGAGATTTTTCAAATCTTAAGCCCGGAAGGGTTCTATACTTGGATCACTTGTTAGGAAAAAGAGACAACACGCGGAGAAACGAACGCGTCCAACTTACACAGCCCGACCCCGCCAGGGCTGCAGCCCTTCCGCTGAGGCGGGGCCGTTGTCGCAGGATATCGAAGGTAGTAAAAGGTGGAAAAGAAGATCATTTCTTCATTTCTCCCTAAACTCACCCCCAAACTCAAAAACACTCTCAATCACTTCACTCCGGACATCAAAATCAAGTTAAATTTTGTGTTCCTTACGCTCTTTATGTCAATACTTACTTAACTACGATTGCATGACAACTAATCGATCGAATTTAAATGGTTTTTGGGTAGTTATTTAAAAATGAACTTAGGTTGCTAGTTTGATAGATAAACATAGCATGGATACTTCCCTTACGTCTTCGACGCCTCCAAAATGTCCTGGGTGTAAGGATTTTGTAAAAATACAGTCGAATCTGTACCTAAATGGGTGGGGGAAGTTGAAAAGTTCCTTGATGAAAAAACTTGGATTCTGACAATATTTAGGGGTTATTTTGCTAAATTGATTGCATGTTTAGGTTCTAGGATACTTAATAGACTCTGATCTGCTGAAATTCTATTGAAAATGAGGGTTTTGGGACGAAGAGGCGCCATGGCCGCACCTGGAATTCATCTCAGATTAAGGCCGCTCTGGCGCCCTTCATCCCGCTGTAGCGGCCTCCCTCATCACACTTTGGCGGGATTTGGGCCGGTGTGGCGGGACTCAGTGGAGCAGTAGCCCCTTGCCACTTAAATTAGCAATTTTTTTTCTCTTCCTTTTTTACCCAATATTGCCTAATACTATCGTTTTCTAACATATACCTTCCAACCCTTGCAGGCTACTATAAATGGCTGGTGCTAACGAGGAAATTATGCCTTTTGTCCGATTCCCCGATGCTGCTAGTCGGGAAAGGTACCATGACCACCGAAACACTAAGTTCT
This sequence comes from Solanum acaule, assembly GCA_036250505.1. Taxonomy (NCBI): domain Eukaryota; kingdom Viridiplantae; phylum Streptophyta; class Magnoliopsida; order Solanales; family Solanaceae; genus Solanum; species Solanum acaule. The sequence goes on along the minus strand of JAJOOR010025114.1, from coordinate 5,424 downwards.
GCTGCGAGAGAGGATTTTATTTGCTGAATCTAGAGGAGAAGGGGCTTGCCTTTAATGCTCGGCTAATGGAGTTTGGCTGGAGTCCGCTGACAGAGGCTCCCCCTTCAGCCCTCTCCACATGGGTGAGGGAGTTTTATGCCATTCTACCGACCATTTTCTAGGATGATCCTAACCCTACCATCCGCATCTGAGGAGTCGACATCCCCCTGAACGCTAGAGCCATTAATGAGGTATTAGAGGTGCTCGAGGTCTCAAACACGGAGTACGAGGTCAACCTGAAGGAGATGGATCTGGGCTCATTGAGGGATACGCTGGTGGAGCTTGCGCGCTGGGACATGATTTATTGGCCTACTACAAAGGGCATGACTAGTGCGAACTAGTCCCCAAATGCTGAGAGGTGGCTGCACTTGGTTACTAGGAGGCTCCGCCCGTCGGGCAACCGCACCGATGAGACCTTTCCTTGGGCCTTAGTGGTGTAGTGCGTTGTGCACTGCATTAAGCTAAATGTGGAGGAGCAGATTATCTCATAATGGAAGATGTTCTACCAGGGCAACAAGAAGGTCTTCCTCCTACCCGGACTTGTGACCACACTGTGCAAGCATGTAGGGGTGCCTCTCTTAGACATTGATGAGGTACTTCCTATGGATTCCCCCTTTCACCCTCTTTTAATTAGGCAGGGTTCTATCTCCAGGAGTAAAGGAAGAGGATAGACAAGGCCAGCAGCAGTCAGGCAGTTGCGGAGGCGGATGATGTGGGAGGAGACGATGGTACAGGTGACGACACTCTTCCCACCTAGTGCTAGTCCCCACTCTCAGGTGCACAGGTGGAAGAGGACTTGGTAGCTATTCGGAGGAAACTTAGGGGTTTTCGAGCTAGTACCTCGACGTCGATTCCACCTTCCACCGCACTTGAGTTGGAGATGCTCCGCTGCCAACTACAATGGGAGAGGAAGAAGAATTTGTTTAGGGATCGCCTATTGGGCCGGATGTGGAAGACCTTGAAGGTTATTTTCACATGCGTAGCCCCCAATTGGAGCTTCCCACGGTCAAGCCTGAGGAATTCGCGGAGTTTCCCTAGTTGAGTGACGCGTGAACTGGTAAGACAGCCCCCGAGGACATGGGGTCCCAGAGCGACACTTCACATTCTCATGGACCCTGATTTGGCTTTCGCCTTTATGGGCATGTAATGCACAATGTTTCATTTCCCTTTTTGCTTTCCTGACATTTGTAAGCACATGGATGTTGGTTTCTAACTGATTTTATCCCATTAATATTAAATGCTAAGGTCTAAAACCTATTGTTCTATTGCCGAGTGCTGGCTGAATTACAGGGATCAGTCAAGACACTTCGGGGTTTATATGTTTGACTTAGGGCTAACAGAGGAAACAGGGCTGAGATTTTGTCTCGTCCTGTCCCGCTCTGGAGGGAGTTTTTCCTCCCTGGCCGGAATAATCTAGCCCCAGCGGCTCAGAATGAAAATTGTACCAGGCCAAAAAAATTCTAAGTTTTTCTTGCTCCTAAAATTTTCCAAGGATCCCAGCCATAACGTAGGCATCTTTATGAAACTCCTCTTAGCTAGGATGATTATTGTCTACCTCGTGTCAACCCCACGGTACACACCCCAGAATCCCCTTGCCTTACTTTAACACCACAACCACGCACATTCCCAAGATACACCTATAAACTCACACGATTATAGTCAATCGCAGGGCATGTCCAGATTTTGTTTTACGAATCACATCGTATATTATCTAGACCTTTGCATCGAACTTAGTCATGACTGGCCCTTCTAACCACAAGTTCACCAAACTCAAGTAATCACAACGCGCACAGTTTTGAATGCTTAGTCTAGACTGCTGCATATATCAAAGTTCAGACAAGCACTTATTGTGCACCTAATCATATCATAATATTCAATAAATCATATCCTTCACACCAACAGTTAATTCTTACAACACGAAGAAAGCATTTATAGTTTCAAGTTACAACACAAAGACAATTCCTTATTATTAGTTAGTTCGTCTCATACATGACCATTGCTGACCATCCATGTATTTATTCAGCCTCTAAGGCCAGATACCAATTGGAACCTTCTCAATTGCAATTTACCTTGCTTGGGTCCCGTCAATTGGGACTACGGCGTTCGGTTCACTTTGTTAAGATACCAATTGGGACTACGGCGAAAACTCGCACGAGATGAGAGAGAAAGGTGGAACAACTTCCTAAAATGCTTCCTAGCTTCCTGAAGATTAGATGTGGATGTCAACACACAAATCCGCAAGAGTTTGGTCTGCATTTTACTCTTGTACTGGGCGACCGATAACCTGGGCTCTGATACTAATTTGTCACGAACCAACCCCCCGGGCCATGTGGGTACCTACTCTAACGCCTAAGTAGGAGAACCCTCGATTCCCAATAATTAAAATCATGTGGAAAATTAAGAAAACTGACGAATAAAAGAAATTCATGTAGAGTTTTTATAGAACAAGATTTTTTAAGTGACTCAAAGTTAAGACTTATAAAGTAATTAACACCCTAGAGATCTAGTCTAAACAGGTACAAGAGCTACTAAGAGTACAAGGTGTAAGAAAATCATAAATGACATATCTCCCACCATGAGAAAGGAAGAGTAGAAGCTGTTGGAGATTATCTTCATCTTCACCTATGAAACTTCACTGACCTGCAACCAGACTATGCAAAAAGGCATAGCAAGAGTAGTATCAGTACAACCACACATACTGGTAGGCATCATCGGTCAACCCGAAGCCCCACTGCATAATATAAGAAATCAACTGGCAAAACATGCAATAAAACTAATTACTCCTCCACCTTTATATTTTGCCTGCTCTTACCATTTCGGGTATAAATATCTTACTAGCATACTTGCCTCTAACCCTTACTCGTTTCGTTCATGATCATACCTAATCATCCTATCCCCTTATAAAAGTTTCGGATATACTACTACCAGCCCAACAAACCTTTCACAATAAACCCTTATGCTTTCCTCATCTCCACTCAACTTATGACCCCATATTACGCCTATCGAGACTTACTATACGTTTATATTACCACCCCGAACCTCAACCATCATACCCATGACCTCATTCTGAATAACAAAGATAACACCTGGACCCTTAGTTCCCCCTTACCATACCACACCCGAATTGGAACCCTACCATCCATAATTCAGTTCACAAACAGGTATCTCTAATTAACTTACTACATCACAACACCCACATATAAGAACATAATGCACAATCCAATAATCATTTCATGAAATATGTCCAATTCCACATTTTCAATAATACACATATATGACAAGTCAATGGCCCTCTCATGGAACCTATACCCAAACTGTTAGTGTACCGGTACGTGGTACTGGATCCAAGTTAGTGTGCCGGACGTGACACCCGATCCCATATGCTAGAATTCATAATTCATAAGTTTCTTGATTTACGTTTGTCATTAGCATCGCCTCTCTTTTTTTCAATACCTTACAAAATATTTTTTTTAACATAGAAAGATACATAATTAATAAAAAAATTGTGCGGCCAAGAATTACTATTTTTCTTTTGATCTTTTGAATGTTCATAATAAAATGTACCACAATATTTGTGATGTTATTAAAAGCACTTGACCAATGACTATCTATACCAAAATAAAATTTTATTATTTCTCTCAAACATCCCGTAGAGGTGAGTTGTGGTATTTATTAAATCATACATGAGTATATCCATATTCATAATTTTTATCATCTCTTGACACATTCACTTTCAAGAATTAATGATAGAGCATTCAATATGTTTATTACAAGTTACATTCTCTTCCAGGAATTGACTATATTCATATATACATGCTTCATAACTTTTCATTAGAAGTTCGTTGGCATGCTTTGAGATTTAGAAACCTCAACACCACTTTTGAAAGGTCCAGTGCACTACCAATTTATATTTTTTTATTTTGATGGAAAATATATAAATCTATCAAATTATTAGGTCACAGAGCAACCATGTATCTAATGATCACTCATATCATTTGCTGACAAAAATTGATGGTCTGCACGACCTAGTAATTTATACTAGATTCGCTTATGAGTGAAACAGGTTGTCTGACGTGTTCCAATGAAAAAAATAAGAGCAAAGAGTAAATAACACAATATTTTTACATGAAAAACATCCATCTCAAAATGTGTAAATAATTATGACATGTACCCCTACAAAATTTAACTTCAACTTCACTAAATCACTGAACCTTAACAGTTTAAGATTACAAACTTCATAACCTACAGAACTAACTCTAATTCCATAACTTCAATTTATGAATTTAGACTATAATTCTTACAATCTTAGGAACTAATCTCTAATTCCTAAACTTTAAGTAACGAATTCAGATTACAACTCTTGCAATCCTAGGAACTAACTCTACATCCTAAACTTCATCACAAACTTCTCAAGGTATGTGTTTCCTAATTCAGTTTATAACTCACTGAACTAAGATGACATCGACACTCAATGACAAAGAAAAACTCCTAACACATAAACTTTGTAAAAGGACATGGTTCTTCGATATGTTCCGTCAATCCGCTAGTAGCACTTGAAGAGTTCGAGTTCCACTTCAAGCGAGACTCTTTCTTCAATTTAAACCCATTTCCTCTTTAGACTCCTTATTCCGATCAAACTCATTAATTCTTTATCTTCAATTCATCATTTGTTTCTTTCCTTGAATTTTATCACGAATTAGCATTATCAATTTACTGATTTATGCGCTCTTGTATTTATTCATTTTAAAGTTTTTCCAAATTCAAATGCTTGTGACAAAGTGCATGTGGACCATATTGACTAACATGTTTCATCTTTCTTTCTGAATCATCAAAACTATATAAATCCCGACAAAAATTACATTCACATTTTGAAAGACTATTTAGAGACCCATAGTTTTCTTCAGTTTTACCAAAATGATGCTATTATTATTTTGTTTTTTTATCCTCTCCATGTTTGTTTGTACAACCACAATAATTATTGTCGTCTTCGAGACTTATCATGTACTTCTGCAACTTTCATTTTAGGGAATGGAGCAAATCAAGTGGGAAAAGCTTTTATGATTTTTCATCAAATAAATTATTTGTTCTGAATTATCGTTACATCATCAATAAAGTACATTAGGACTTGAACATAATATCTCATTCATAAGAAGGCGTGTTAGACCATAATTCGATGGGACTTAATGTAACGACCCGAGAGCACCCCCTAGCCGTTACATGTGTATTCGACCTCTCGGATGTCTTATACAAGCCTTAGCATTCATTCATCGCATAGATCATAAAAATCACTAAGAATTTAAAACTTTTATTCAATAAAACCATAAGACTTCAAGAGTCATCAACATTTGAAAACATCAATACGCAAGCGGAACTACTAAGTCTCTT